>CAJQZJ010033282.1:1034468-1129600 GCA_907164525.1 Lophiomys imhausi | reverse complement strand
AAAAAACCAGCAGACTGTAACCTGAATGGGCTCTGTCTCAGAAGGAAGGACAGGGCTGGTCTCCTGGGATTTGAAGTGTTGGTTCCAGAAAGTCTAGATATTTCAACCCAGACGCTTACACAACCCATTTTTTCTCTGGCCTTATGACTGAATGTACTAACTCATTTACTATGCAAAGTGTCTTTCTGTAATTTATGCCACACACTGACATGTGTTTAACTCTCTAAAATGTCCTGAATATAATTTGTTTGAAAGGCTTTACACAAATAACCCATAATGTATTTTTAAGAGGCATCTTAGAACAAAAAGAAATATAAATTGGAGAGAAATGCTTTTTAATAAGCATTTATATGGCACTTCATGTTTACAGATTGTTCTGTGCTTGTGTTTTATTAATTTAATGCGGCAAATATCTCAGAGCTCAAAGTGCTACTTAAGTACATCTCCGGATGTTATACCCCCAGTAGTCTAGACTTGTGGAGTCAAATATTGTAAAGACTGTCTTTCTGGAAGAGTGGAACCCTAAAGCTGTTAAGGAACTTTTACAATGATGGATGAGAATACATTCAAGACAGAGTTTTTACTTAAATGTCTGTTTATGAAGAAATAATAATGAGTGTGAGTGAATATTAATGGCTTCACAAACATAGAGATGTCATATGCATGCTTCTCATGATTATCCACATGGCCTCTTGCCTATATTGCAGGACTAGACCTCCCAGAGTACCCTTCATGGAGTCTGTATAGGAATTCTGTGGTTCTTATGAAAAACATGTTAGCAAGCCATGCATTGGGTTCTGTTTCGGGATTAGTATAAACTCTTACCATTCCAGAGTCTTCTAGATTTCTCTTGGTTAGCCTACGTTTTTCATTCTCTTGCTCAGTTTAAAGTATTTCTAAAGACATGTTAATACAGTAAGTTCTGTAGGAAAACCATTCATGCTTTAAAGAATGTGTGGGAGGTGAGAATCTGTGGGAAATGGAAGCACAGTGACACTGTGCTTACAACCAAAACGCAGGGTATGCGATACCATCTCACAACATTTTAATTAAATTGCTGACATTATCTTAAAAGTGAAAATAAATAAGGTTCAAATATACTTTGACTATGAAAACTTTCTAAAAAATAATTTTAAAGGAATTTTGTTAGCATCCAGTAACTTAGTAAAAATTATGAATAGTATACTTCCTAAACATCAGAATGTCAAAATATAAAAGAAAGCCATATATGGATTTTACAATTAGTTAAAAATAAATGATACCTCCTGCAAATAACTTTAAGAAACAAGGTCTCATTTTTATTTTTGTAGTATTTATGTGAAGGTCAAATTGCACCTGAACACTTCCCTGTAAATCTAACCATTGTATCAGGGCTTTTAAAAAATAATAAACTATATTATCTGTATGTAAATATTCAAATGGGATGAAAGATCTAGAAGTGTGGGATATGGAGAGATACCACTGTAGTTAAGAATGCCTACTATTCTTCCAGCATTTGGTTACTTGTATCACATTGGCAAGCATACAACTGTCTATAACTGTTGCCTCAAGGGTTCTGAGATCAATATCTGGCCTCCATTGGCACTGCAGACAATGACACACATACATACACAATTATAAGAATAGAAATATATTTTTAAATCTAGGAATATGGGTTTGGGAGACTTTGTAAAAAAAAACCATTCCACTACAAAAACCAATTACCGTGTCTTACAATACACAACTAAAATTTAAAATTTTAAAAAATGTATTTTATATTCAATTCAGCTGCTTTATATTATTAAATATTTGGGATATATTATTTAGATGATCACAAATAATAATAAGAAAAATGACTAGTGAGCAGTGAGATAAATTTTTATTTGGGGGAGAGGAAAATAAGGTCCTCTTTTGTAGAACAGAGTAGCATGGAATTTGAAGCCTCATGCCTCGGGATTACAGGTATGCCCTACCATGTTCTTTGTGTAATATCTTTTATAGATGCTGACTCATATGACATAATCCTTGTACTCCTGCTACAAATTAGGTGGCAATAGTCCCATGTTATAATGAATTTGAGACCCAGAATTTTAACATACATGACATACTGCTAATTGCAACTCATGGTTTCTACTCTGAGTCAAGCTTAGAACTCAGAATCATTTTCTACTCTGTGATTTTCTCCAGGAGCTATTACATTCTTTTATTAATTATTTGTGAATTTCATAGCATGTACCCCAATACCACTCATTTTCTCATTCTTCCATATTCACCCTCTACCCTTGCTACCTCCCCCAAAAGAAAACAAACAAACAAACATATCTCTGATATATGGCATGGGCCATGTGATAAGACACGACGTTGAGAGTGCTTATCCGTAAGCTAAAACTATGGGTCCCTACTGTTCAATAACTGCCCTTAGTGGGACCACAGAAGTAACATTTTAAGATAACAAAAGCTGTAACTGTTTCTACTTATCTAATAATAAGACAAAAACCCAAAAGTTTGAAAATTATTTGACTATGAATATTCTAGATGGATTATTTGGACAGAAATAAATAAAATAAAATAACAGTGAAAATAAATATTGACAAAAGCTTAATCTATATCCACTTGTGATACACAATAATAATTTCAATTTCGCCTTTAAAATTAGTCTTATCAAATGAAATGCTAGCTCTGCCAAAGATACTGTGTGAGGTCTGATACTTTTAAATATTATACTACAAAAATAAGGACTCTTCAGAATATAACATCACATAATACACACTTTATATAGCTATGCATACAACATTATGTATGTAGAAAACTGATTTAAAAGTAAAACACACAAGCAAACAGAATTACTGTGATCTTTCCATTGTTCTAATAGTCAATGAAATGTTGCCGAGAGTCCTTCAGCAGGATTGATGGTCTGGGTGGGGAGGGGCCTGTACACAGTCCACAAACAAGTCCCAAGAGGACAACTACTACAACTTCTAACACTTTATTATTGGTTAATCTTGGACTTTCTTCACTAAGATGACAAAGCTAGAAGGATGTCAGTGAACAAATCAATCCCTAGGGCCTGGCATTGATGTGTCTGAAAGCTGAAACACCAGCTGTGTCTACACCCATCTCCTGAATCATCAGGGTACTAACTGTAGTAAGCAGACTGTACTTGGAAGATCATTCTTGAAGAAAATTTGGACCACTACATACACAACTTGTACAGCTTGTTGGAACATAACAAGTATTTCTGTTGTCTTTTCCTGGCACTCTAGATTTTGTACTTCTGTTGTCAGAAACATATGAAGATCTTTTTCATAGTGAAATTAAAACACTCATGAAATTGAGCTATAGCAGTAAGAACAGGTAATAAATTTATTAAATCAGATAGTGACAGACAATTTGAAATCTCTTAATTCTAGTTCACAGTAAAATTTTCTTACAAAAGTTTCTGGAGTCTCACATACTGATGACTTTTTCAGATATTTCAAAAGACATGATAAAATTTTCTTGAAATGTTTCCCTCGAAAAATCTTTAAAGAATGTGATCACTCTAATAATTTCTAAAAATTCCAATGTTTAAAATTAACATGTTCTAAGACATAAGTTCATAATAAGTTTTACATGGCACAATAGCATAATTTCATCCTATGAAAATGTTAAGATAATCAATGTGAGGCATTAAAAAACTGCACCCAGAAAGTTACACAAAAAGAATATAGGTGATGAGAGGGGTATGTAGGGTCACCCCACACCAGAAGAATAGGATATGTGGGAGAGGGTGGGAGAGTAGGAATGGAAAGGGTGAAGGGAGGGGACTGTGTTAGAGATATAATTTTTTAAATATTTATTACTTCAGGTTACATCTCCATCAGAGTGCCCCTTTCCACCCCTCCCAGTCCTGCATCCCACCCTCTACTCCTTAACAATTCCATCTCACTCCTCTGGAGTGGAGTGTCTCTACATAACAGTCCCCCAACTAAGTTCAGCAGCCATATGAGGGCCAAGAGTCTCTTTATACACTGGGGGCCTACAAGGCAGCACCACCAGGGCAAAGTGCCTCACTGACAAGAAACAAAATCTATGTTCATGTTCCCTTTGGTGCATTGGTTGTAGTATAGTTATCCTGTACTATATGTCTAAAATCTGATTATAAGTGAATAGATGCCATATGCATCCTTCTGAGTCTGGGTTAGCTCATTCAGGATGAGCTTCTCTAGTTCCGTCCATTTGGTTGCAAATTGCATGATTTTGTTGTTTCTAATGGCTGAGTAGTATTTCATTGTGTAGATGTACCACAATTTTTTTTATCCATTCCTTGGTTGAGGGATATCTGGGTTTTTTCCAGTTTCCAGCTATTACAAATAAGGTTGTTATGAACATAGATGAGGAAACTTCCTTGTGATTTGGTGAGGAGTCATTTGGATGTATACCCAGAAGGGGTATGGCTGGGTCCCAAGGCAGAGCTATTCCAAGTTTTCTAAAATATCACCCAGACTGATTTCCATAGTGGTTGTACAAGCTTGCACTCCCACCAGCAATGGAGGAGTGTTCCCCTTTCTTCACAACCTCGCCAGCATGTTCTGTCATTTGAGCTTTGGATCTTAGCCATTCCGACAGGTATGAGATGGAATCTCAGAGTGGTCTTGAGTTGCATTTCTCTGATGATTAAGGATGCTGAGCATTTATTTAAGTGTCTCTCAGCCATTAGGGATTCTCCCTTTGTGAATGCTCTGTTTAGCTCTGTTCCTCAATTTTTGATTGGATTATTTGTTTTCTTGGCATTTAGTTTCTTGAGTTCTTTGTAAATTTTGGATATTAGCCCTCTGTCAGATGTGGGGTTAGTGAAGATTTTTCCCAATCTGTAGGTTGCTGTTTTGTTCAAATGACAGTGTCTTTTGCCTTACAGAAGCTTTTCAGTTTCATGAGGTCCCATTTATTGATTGTTGGTCTTAGATCCTCAGCTGTTGGTGTTCTGTTAGGAAGATGTCACCTGTGTCGATGAGTTCAAGGGTTTCCTCCACTTTCTCTTCTAATAGATTTGGTGTGTCTGGCCTCATGTTATGGTCTTTGATCCACTTGGACTTAAGTTTTGTACAAGGTGATAAGTATGGGTCTAATTTCATTCTTTTACATGTCGACATCCAGTTGGACCAGCACCATTGTTGAAGTTGCTATCCTTTTTCCATTGTACCGTTTTGGTTTTTTGTCAAAAATTAAGTGACTATAGGTGACAATAAGTGTGGGTTCATTTCTGGGTCTTCAACTCAATTCCGTTGATTCATGGTCTGTTTATATTCCAGTATCATACACCATGCTCAAGTAGGCTTCATCCAAGGAATGTAGGGATGGTTCAACATACGAAAATCCATCAATGTAATTTACCACATCAAAAAGTTGAAAGAAAAACCACATGATCATCTCACTAGATGTGGAAAAAGCATTTGACAAAATCCAACACCCCTTCATGCTAAAAATCCTAGAGAGAATGGGCATACAAGGACTATACCTAGAAATAATAAAGGCGATATGCAGCAAGCTGTAGAGAGCTGCGATGTGCTGCGCCCTAAAGATGGCGCCGGTCTCCGCCTTCCACCAGCCTGACAGTGAGCGCTCTCGATGATAATAAGTTCATATTTGGCAAAGACCGCTGATCTGGCTTGCTTCCGCATACGTGGGCCTCTAAGATAGCACTAAGTGGCTTTACTTGATTGACTGTTCATTTAGTATTTAGCCTGTGGGTTGGGTCTTCCCGGGCATTCATTCAGAATTCAGAAGACTGTTTTCAAGGGACCTGAATAAACTGCTGGAGAAGAGCTTTTGTGAGTTGCGTCATCCTTGCTGGTCGAGGGGGACGCGACAAGTGGTGGCCCATACGGGGACACAGAAAAGACTCAGAACTCCTGCAGTCAGGGGCAGCGTGCTGGTAAGTTCCTGGGATAAATCAGGACAATAAAGTTTCACGGAGATAGTGAACACAAAGTAAAAATTTGCGGATAATAGCGAACATACGGTAAAGATTCGCAGAGATAGCGAACAAAAGGTAAAGTTTCGCGGGGAAGCTGCGAACCGAAAGTAAGTTTTTAAACATGGGATTGTCTGAGTCACACCCAATTTTTCTGGCTCTTCAGGAGCTACTTTTAGCTAGGAATTTGAAGATTAAGAAGTCTACCCTAGAAAGATTTTTGAATGAATGCGATTCCGTGGCTCCGTGGTTTGCGGTGTCCGGGAATCTTACGGTATCCTGCTGGGACAAATTAGGCAGGGACTTTGATTTTGCTTGGGAGCAAGGGACTCTGAAGCATGGAGTAAGACCAATTTGGAAAATGGTGAGGAGTTGTTTAGAAGATCAGAGATGTTGTAATGCAATCAAAGAGGGAGAATCAGCCTTGGAACTGCTGCAAGGGGAAAGATCTGAGCAGGTAGACAGCGAAAAGGAAAGTAACAAAGGCGAAAGATTTGAGCAGGCAGACAGTGAAAAGGGAGGCAAAAAGAAAGTTCCTCTCTATCCCGATCTTAAAGATTTTAGAGATTTTAGAGATTTTGAGGACTCAGAGAGCACAGATTCTGAAGGAGAGCTACACACTCTACTAGAACAGTTGGAGAGGACTGTTATTAGAAAAAAGGAAAAGAAAAAGGTAAAAGAAAAGGACATGTTGGCGGCAGTCGGTGTGGGTGGAGCCGTTGCTACAGCGCCTGACACGTCAGCGGCAGTCGGAGTGGGTGGAGCCATTGTTACAGCGCCTTCAGCCACGCTGGCGGCGGCTGGTGTAAATAAAGCCATTGCCATGGCGCCTTCAACTCCTCCCCCATATCCAGAAGCCACTCAGATAGATCAGCCTGTTCAGTCCCTGAAAGTAGGGAGATCTTTCTGCCTGGGGATGTGGACACAAGTAAGAACAGAATAGAACATTATCCCACTGCACTTGCTGATTTAGCCTTGAATGCTATCCAACAATGTTTGCAGTCTTTTGGAGTTGCTCCTGCCAGTATAATAGTGCCTTATTCCAGTTATCAAATTAAGATTTTGTGTGGCACTGTAGATGACTGGGCAATATTGCAATGTAGCTTTGAAGGAGTGATTGATAACCACTATCCTAAACATCCATTGCTATTATTTTTTAAGGAGCACCCAGTGATATTCCCTAAGGTTACTTCAGCAGTACCACTTCAAGGGTCACCAAATGTGTTTGCTGACGGCTCAAAGACAGGCTGTGGAGCCTATTTGATAGAAAGACAACCCCCCTGTTATGTCAATTTCAACCAGGCTCCCCCCAAATAGTAGAGTTGAAAATAGTAATTGAGGTGTTTAAAAGATGTCAATTTGCATTCAATTTGATTTCAGATTCAGTTTATGTGGTCAACGCAGTGAAAATATTAGAATTAGCAGGTCCTATTAAGAATAGTAGTCCTGTATGTGCCTTATTACAAGAGTTACAAGTTTTAATCTGGCAGAGAAAAAGGTGTTTTTATATTCAACATATTAGAGCACAGACAGGATTACCTGGACCATTAAGTGAGGGTAATGATAAAGTTGATCAATGGACCAGGATGGAATGCATTTTTTGGAGCTCATTCCTGGACCAAGCCAGACAGTTTCACCAATTATTTCATGTAAATGCAAAAACTCTACAGCAGAAATTCCATTTGTCTAGAGCAGATGCTAGACAAGTAGTTTTGGACTGTCCTCAGTGTGTGATTCATCATCATCCTCCCAGTGTGGGAGTGAACCCTAGAGGGTTGATGCCACTTAAAATCTGGCAAATGGACGTTACCCACATTTCAGAATTTGGAACCTTAAAATATATTCATGTATCTGTGGATACCTGCTCAGGTATCATACATGCTACACCTATGAGTGGAGAAAAGGCTCGCAATGTCATAGGACATTGCTTAGAAGCCTGGGCTGCATGGGGAAAACCACAGCAGCTGAAAATGGACAATGGACCAGCCTATACGGCACAGTCCTTTGTCTCCTTCTGTAATCAGATGGAGGTACAGCTTAATCACGGATTACCATACAATCCTCAAGGACAAGGAATTGTGGAGCGTGCTCATCGCACCTTGAAAGAATGCTTGCAAAAACAAAAAGGGGGAATAGGCCAAGGCCGTACCCCCAAGAGAGAATATCTTTGGCCTTATTTACTTTAAATTTTTTCAATTTGGATGCTCAAGGCCGCTCAGCAGCGGACAGACATCAGGATTCCCATGGTTCACCTAAAAGCATGGTGAAGTGGAAAGACATTCTGATAGGCTCTTGGCTGGGGCCTGACCCCGTGCTAACATGGGCGAGAGGGTCTGTTTGTGTTTTTCCTCAGGATCAACAAGATCCAGTGTGGGTGCCTGAACGCCTTGTGAGGAAGATTCGTCATGAAGACCTTCCTAAGGATCCTGGTGTTAGTAGCAGTGAGTATGTAAGGAATGACCGAGCAGAGATGCGGGATCCTGTCGATATTCCCAAAGCCGATGCCGGTCAGACATGATGCAACTGTGTTTCCACGCTTATTTAGCAGTAATAGAAGCCTAGGCTTACCCTACCTTCCCTTTGATGATCAGAGAAGCCCTATAGAGGGTAATAGAAATGTCAGCTTGAAGGGTAGTTTGTGCTTTTTAATGAGCTTCAATAGGTCAGATGATACAAAATGCATTAAATTGTCTCAGCAGTCAACAGATTTTTTACCACAACTGAGGTTTGGGGGTAGGAGTGGTGGTTTGTTTTCAGGCAATGGTTCTCGTCTTGAAGGATGGTGGCCCACACGAGTCTCTGACCGGGACCCCCCCAGACAGCCACGCTGGGCACCTTTTTGTAGAGGCTCCTAATACCATGATGCTATTCAGGTTTAAAAGAGATTTTGGCATCACTGCAGCTATTGTTACTGCTATCACTGTTGCTGCTGTGGGAGCTACTGCCTCAGCTATTGCCTTGTCTAGTTCTATACAGACTGCCAATGCCCTGAATAACATCTCAGCCACTGTGGCACAGGCATTGGATACTCAGACCTCTATGAATTCTCATCTCAAAGGTGGTCTTATGATAGTTAATCAACGCATAGATTTAATACAAGAACAGATTGATTCTCTTTGGCAACTAGCACAATTGGGGTGTGAGTGGAAAATGCAAGGTTTGTGTGTTACTTCCATACAGTATCAAAATTTTACAAAGGCTGCTAATTTGTCTAGACAATTGTCAAAGTTCCTCTTACAGGATTGGTCGGCTGAGTTTGAAAATTTGATGAGAGAGCTGAGAGCGACAATTGTCCACATCAACTCCACTCGGGTGGATCTGAGCCTGGCTACTGGCTTAATTTCTTGGATACAGACGGCTATGGATCATCTTAAGGAGTGGGCAGGCATAGGCTCTTTGGCGATACTAATGATACTAGCCTCTCTGGTTTGCCTATGGTGCATCTACAAAATGAGAGCCACACAAAAGCGTAATGCAGCCATGATTATACAAGCCCTTGTCGCCATTGAGGCGGGCCAGTCCCCTCAGGCATGGCTCACTGCCATGAAGTAAATCTTCACTAAGCATAGTCCCTGCCCACTGAGGTATTCGTTCCATGGATATTAGGGTCTGGCAAGTCAGTGACGGAGTTGACGGGTAAGTCTCGGCCACCTAAGACAGGGCAGT
Source organism: Lophiomys imhausi (assembly GCA_907164525.1). NCBI lineage: Eukaryota > Metazoa > Chordata > Mammalia > Rodentia > Muridae > Lophiomys > Lophiomys imhausi. The sequence continues at coordinate 1,120,002 of CAJQZJ010033282.1, read as the reverse complement.
CCCGAGTGGGGAGGCTGACCCAGAGACGGGTAAGAGTTTGAGCACCGCCCTCCTACAGGCTCAGGCCCACCGTGAGATCCCCAGATAGAGGGATTATGAAGCCTTTCCAGGGACTTCTACCAACTTTAGAAAAAATAAAAAAGGGGGAACTGTAGAGAGCTGCGATGTGCCGCGCCCTAAAGATGGCGCCGGTTTCCGCCTTCCACCAGCCCGACGGTGAGTGCTCTTGATGATAATAAGTTCATATTTGGCAAAGACTGCTGATCTGGCTTGCTTCCGCATACGTGGGCCTCTAAGATAGCACTACGTGGCTTTACTTGATTGACTGTTCATTTAGTATTTAGCCTGTGGGTTGGGTCTGCCCAGGCATTCATTCAGAATTCAGAAGACTGTTTTCAAGGGACCTGAATAAACTGCTGGAGAAGAGCTTTTGTGAGTTGCGTCATCCTTGCTGGTCGAGGGGGACGCGACAGCAAGCCAGTAGCCAACATCAAATTAAATGGAGAGAAACTTGAGGCATTTCCTCTAAGTTCAGGGACAAGACAAGGATGTCCTCTTTCACCATATCTCTTCAACAAAGTACTGGAAGTTTTGCTAGAGCAATAAGACAGCTAAAGTAAATCAAGGGATTCATATTGGAAACGAAGAAGTCAAATTATCCCTATTTATATATGATATGATAGTATACATAAGCAGCCCCAAAAATTCCACCAGAGAACTCTTACAGCTGATAAACATCTTCACCAAGGTGGCTGGATACAAAATTAATTAAAAAAAAAATCAGAAGCGCTTCTTTATACAACAAACAAATGGGCTGAGAAAGAAATTAGGGAAAAAACACCTTTCACAATAGCCACAAACAATATAAAATACCTGGGGGTAACTCTAACAGAGCACGTGAAAGACCTATACAACAAGAACTTCAAATCCTTGAAGAAAGAAATTGAAGAGGCCATCAGAAGATGGAAAGATCTCCCATGCTCATGGATAGGTAGGATCAAAATAATAAAAATGGCCATCCTGCCAAAAGCAAACTACAAATTCAATGCAATTCCTATCAAAATACCAACATAATTCTTTATAAACCTGGAAAAAGCAATTCTCAACTTCATATGGAATAACAAATTACCAAGAATAGCTAAATCAAACCTGTACAATAAAAAAAATCTGGAGATTCACATTCCCAGATTTCAAGCTGTACTACAGAGCAATAGTAATAAAAACAGCATGGTACTGGTATAACTTGAAGTAACAAATAAACATGAAAATAAAAAGAATATAGGTGGTGGGAAATATAGATCACTGAAAATTAATTACATGATTTAACATAAGTATCTTTTTCTTAGTTTAAATACTAAGCTGTTTTTTAGCTAAAGGAACATATCCTATTTGGCTTCCATGTGCACATTCTATTAAGTTTTGTTACTGTCTCTTTAATGATGGAGTTCAGTTCTACAGATTTAAATATTAATATCTATCTTTAAAATATATGTGATTAAAAGCTTGCATATTTTTGTCTTGCTTCACTTACTGATTTTTAAAATTCATTAATTTAAATGTATGACAGTATCATACACAAAAGTATACAGTACATAAATATGTAAAGCATATAAATCTGAGTTACTTAGATAGATAATTTCAGACAATTTCTTATGCATTTAGGAACAGCTTTCCAAAGCAGATATAGCACATTTCCCTCTTTTTAGAAGTTTCATATATTTTTTGACAATTTCTTCACACTTGAAGTCATCTACCTTCTGATTTCTAACACTATATTTCATTTTTGTTTATTTCAAAATTAAATAAAAAGAATCGTAGACATATACTGATTTTGTGTTTTTTATGTGTTTTTTAAAAAGATTTTTGTCTTATATAGTACCTTTTTATTTTTACTTTATTGTTTAAACTGTGTCTTTCTCTGTGGCACTAACTCTTCTCATAATTAAGGTCCACTTCATTAGCTTACTGAGTACTGAGATCATAGATGTTTGCTACCTAGGATAGTGTGTTATGTTTTTCTATTCTCTGCTAATGAATATTAATATATAAATCAGCAACATGGTATTTATCAATCCACCTTCAATCTGGTAACTATTTGAATGTACTCAGGATTTTTGAAACTATGAATAATTAAGCAAATAAACTATTTTATAATCCTTTGTTCATATCTTATCAGTCTAGGAGTAAAGATTGCTACTTGTCTTATTTTATCCTCTATTCATCTTCATAAAGTTCATAATTTGATGTAATCAACTCAGATAACTGATGTTACCTTTGTTTATTTCCATTCATTTGTTAATGATTCCATTCCTATATTTATTGTTTTCTTGCTATCTAATTATCTTGGGCTTAATTATCTTTCCTTTGCTTGGTATATAATTGATTCCTATAAATGCTGTGGTTAAAATACAGGCAAACAGAAATTCAAGGGAGAATTAGTTTATTTTGTCTCATAGTTTTCAGATATTGTCTATTCTGGCAAAAAAAAAAAAATGTATAGTGGCAAGTGCTTGATACAGCTTGCTACATGGTGTCTGCAATCAGGAAGTAGGAAATAATGAATGAAAATGTTAAATCATTTTACATACTTTTGGTATCTTATTATAGATCTGAATAAGAACAATGAACAATAGCTAAGAAACAGTCTAAATATTATAGTGCCTTAAGGTTTCCTCCTCCAGAATATTTAATCCATTAGTTTCTAATCCAGTCTCAATTAAAGGCTCAGGAAATGGGAACTATGCTTCCACATGATGTGCTAGAATGCAGTATGGATGGTCAATTGTCCAGTTTTTGAGAGAACAGTCTTGCAATCAAATGGTCATATTACGACAACAGCAATCTCACTCCTGGTACAAATTGTTTTTATTAGTTACTTTTATCATTATTGTGATAAATTATGTGGTCAAAGTCACTTAAGAGATAGAAGATTTATTTTAGCTCACAATCTGAGTATATATAGTTTATCACAATGGTCAAGTTTAGAGTAGCAGGTTTGAAACAATTGATAATATTACCCACAGTCAGAAAGCAGATAGAAATGAATGCTACTGTTCAGTTCAGTTTCTCATTTCTATTCAGTCTAAGACTCCATCCAATGGTGCTGCACAAAAATTAAGATAAATCTCATCTCAACTCATCTCAGTAATCCATCATAGAGATGTCAACAGATTAATCTAATCTAGATCACCAGCATGGGCAAAGGCTTTTCACCTGGGTGACTATAGATACTTCCACATTCAGTATATTTGTAACATGGATCTGTTTCACCAACCATTTACACTTCTACTGACAGAGCCTCTCATTTACATCTTCACTTTTTTTTAATAGCCACAATTACTGTTCTTACTATGCTATGCTTCAGTAATACTTAGTTAGCGATGTTATCTGATTTTTATTTCGACTTTCTATTTTTGGTCTTATATCTGAGACCAAATAGAATTATTTTTTTTAGAATTCACTGAGAGACTGAAAGAAAGGATGTGGAGTTGGGTAGAAGGGAGTTACAGAGGATCTGGAAGAACTTGGAGAAGGGAAAACTGTGATCAGATATTGTGGGATAAAAAGTATAGTTATAAAAGTAGATAGTTATTTTTACACACAGCATTCAATTTGTTAAAAATAGTGATTTTTCCACTGAATAATTTTTGTAGTATTTCTAAAAATTAGTTGAATGTGTAAATGTGAATCAATTTTGGGACATCATATGTATTCCACTGTTCTCTATTACTGTGCCCATGTCATTTATTCTTTGCCTTCGTTATTGTAGCTATATAGGAAACCTTAAAATTAAGCAACAACAGAATGAATTCTTCTCTTTCAAAATACTTTGGCTATTGTTCTTTTGTACACTTTATATAAGTTTTGTAAGTAGCTTGTCAAAAAAGAAAAAAAAGAACTCAAGAACAGTTGTCCAAAGTCTTATATAGTTAAAAAAAAATTATGAATGAATTTTGGTAAAGGAACAAAGAGGACATACTCTTTCCGTTTTTGTTTTTGTTTTTTTATTTTTTTTATTTTTTTCCTGTTACTATAATAAACATTATGACCAAAACCAACTTTGGGGAAAGGATTTCTCTGTTTTTGTTACAGGTCACAGTCCTTCATTGAAAGAAGTCAGGTTAGGAACTCAAAATAGGAAATGAAGCTGAGTCATTGGAGGAGTGCTACTTACAGACTTAGTCTGCAATGCTTGCTCAGTCTGCTTGCTTACACACTCTCCAGGCTACCTGCTCAGGTGTGGCACTGCCCTCATTAAACAGTACCCCCAAAATTGCCCCCACAGGCCTGCCTATAGGACAATCTTATGGAGGCAATTTCTTAGTTGAAGTTTCTTCTTCCCAAACAAAGCAAGCTGACAATAACTCAACTGTACTCCCTCCTTCTAACATTTCCTTTTGGTTCGTATTAAATAAATATCAATAAATATAAACTTAAGTAAAGATTTGCTTAATGTTGGACATTTTTAAGAACCCAATGCTTTTATATGTTTTAAACATATAATATTTTACATTTAAAAATATATATGGAAGGTAGAGTTTTATGTCAGAAAACAAATTACAGTTTCGCATAGAAAGAAATTGGAATGAAACTTTCATCTTAAAAGTGCTCGTCATGGATCTCCAAGATGGTGGCACACAGCCCGCACTGTACACCAGTAACAGGAGCTTATTAACCGCAAAAAGTTTGAGAGAACATACCCCTGACCCTGAAACACCTGTATCTGTGTTTCCCCCGGACTAAGGACGACCCCCTGGATTACAGAGATGCATGGATTCCAGGCACTGGACCCCCAGACTGGCCTACCTTACCAAGGTCAGATCCTAGTTCCCAGGGAGGCAGGGCCTCAGCTCCTGGCCACTGGGAACTTACTGTGTTTCCCAACAGAGTTCCTCTGAGGGGTCCCTGAGGGGTCTACCTATGAGCCTCAGGGTCAATTGCCCTGGTCTCAGACCTCCAGGCATTTACTGGGTCCAAAAAGAACTTCTCCGCGAGGTCTCCCTCTCACCCACACAGACCTTCCCCTGGCCTCTGGCCACCAGGTCCTTCCAGCCACTTGGGTCAATGTTTAGCAACAGAGTCATTCAGTCAGGCTTCTCGCTTCCAGGTGCCTCCACACTGTCCCCCAGAGAGCTCACTGGAGAGGTCTCCCTCCCATCCAAAGAAATGCTCCCACCCACCTCTGGCCTCCAGTCCCTGCCAAGAACCCAGGTCAACCACCTAGCACCAGAGACACTTAGCCCTCTTGCCTGCAGGTTCCTCCATGATACCCCCAGGAAAGATCCTAAAAGAGGTTTCACTCCTAGCCAGAGATACTTCTCCTGCCTCTGGACACCAGGTACCGCCAATTACCTGGTTCACCACCACCTAACCCCAGAGACACTCAGTCAGACTTCTGGCCTCCAGGGAGCTCTAGGCAGCCCCCATCCCCACAGCCCGCAATAGCTTCCCTTAGAGGTTCTCTATTGAGTTCCAGGGATTCCCACCAAGACCTCCAGCCACCAGGAGCATCTCAGAGAGAAATTCTCCTAGAGGGCATCTGCTGAGCCCCAGGAATGCTTAGCCTCTGTTTCAGGTCTCTAGGTGCTTCACTTCCTATGCCCAGAGAGAACTTCTCTAAGGAGTCTTCTTCCAAGTCGCAGGTACACTTGCACTGCCCTCTGGCCTCTAGACACTTCTTGTATCTCTAGCAGAGCTTCTGATGGACAGTCTTTGAGTGGTCATCCCCTGGAATCCCAGGAAAGCTGGACCCTTTATTTGGCCTCCAGGTACTTCCCATATCTCCAAGAAGACATCTCCCCAGCTACAGTCTTTAGTATGCAACCCTTCCAGCCTTCCTAAAGTGACCCTTGGATCTCAGGATCATATAACATCATAAAGGAACATCCAGCCTCCAGACCAGAACTCTTTTATGGACACCAAATCTAGTAGGCACCAAAAACAACCAACTAATGACAGGGACAACCAGATGGCAAAAGACTCATGAAAGGAGATAATCAACAAAACCCATGGCAATATGGCACCACCAGAACCCAATTATCCTAGTAGAGCAAGCCCTGACAATGCTAACACAGCAGAAACATAAGCAAATGATGGCAAACCTATACTTATATGAAACTGATAGAGTCCTTAAAAGAAAATAAATCCCCTAAAGAATTTAAGGAGTTCACAATCCAACAGATGAAAGAGAAATCCCTTAAAGAAATCAAGGAAACACAAACAAACAGGAGAAAAAAAAGGAATAAGGCCATTAAAGAAATACAAGCAAAGCCAATCAAGCTAAAGAAGGAAATGAATAAAACAATTCAAGACCTGAAAATGGAAATGGAAGCAATAAAGAAAATAAAAATCCAGCCATACAGAAGATCCAATAAGGAAAACTACAATGCAGAGAAGATAACTACACCCAAGAAAACACAAGAAACAAATAACCCCACTGCACCAAAACCAAAAGAAATACACGACCAACACCTACATCAAAATTACAGGAAATAATAATCAATAGTCATTAATACCTCTCACCATCCATGGACTCAACTCCACAATAAAAAGAATCAGGCTTACAGAATGGACTCAAAAACAAGACTTATCATTTTGATGCATACAAGAAATACACCTCACCAACAAAGATAGACTTTACCTCAGAGTAAAGGACTGGAAAATGTTTTCCAAGTAAATGGTCCCAGGAAGCAAGCTGGAATAGCCATTCTAATATCAAATAAAGGGGACTTTCAACCAAAATTTATTAGAGAAGATAGAGAAGGATACTACATACTTTTCTAAGGAAAAATTCATCAAGATGACATCTCAATACTGAGTATATGTGTCCCAAATACAAAGTAACCCACATTTGTAAAAAACATTACTAAAGGTTAAACCACGCATTTATCCCCACACATTAATATTGGGGACTTCAACACTACTCTCACGCCAATGAACAGGACATCAAGACAGAAACCAAACAAAGAAATAATGAAATTAACATATGTCATGACCCATTGGTTATAGTAGATATCTACAGAATATTTTACCAAAACACACAAGGACATACTTTCTCTTCAGCAACTCATGGAAACTTCTCCAAAATTGATCATATAGTTGGTCACAAAACAAACCTTAACTGACATAAGAAAATTGAAATAACCCCTTGTATCTTATCAGATCATTGTGGATTAAAGATGGACTTCAACAACAACAGAAATAACAAAAAGCCTATAGAGTCATGTAAATTGAACAACTGCTTACTTAATAATGACAGGGTCGGGGAACAAATAAAGGAAATCAAAGACTTCCTAAAATTCCCTAAAAATTAAGGTACAACATGCCCAAACTTATAGGGCACAATAAAAGCTGTACTAAGAGGAAATTTCATAGCACTAAGTGCCTTGAAAAAGAAATTGGAGACAACTCATATTAGCAACATATCAGCACAACTGAAAGCTTTAGAAAAAGATAGAAAAAAAATTCCAAAAGGAGTGGACGGCAGGAAATCATCAAACTCAGGGCTGAAATTAATAACTCTGAAACAAAGAGAACAATACAAAGAATTGATGAAGCTGAGAGCTGGTTCTTTGAGAAAACCAACAATATAGCCAAACTAATGAAAAGGCACAGAGAAAACAGAAACAAACCAACAAAATAGAAATGAAGAGGGAGAAATAACAGCAGATACTGAGGAAAACCAAAGAATCATTAGATCTTACTTCAATAATCTGTACTCCACAATATTGGAAAACCTAAGCAAAATGGACAATTTTTTGAAAGATTTCACACACTGAAGTTAAATTAAAATCAGGTAGAAAATTGAAACACTCCTATATCCCCTAAGGAAATAGAAACAGTCATTAAAAGTCGCCCAACCAAAAAAATCCCATGGCCAGATGGTTTCAGCACAAAATTCTACCTGATCTTCAAAGAAGAGATAATGCCAATACTCCTCAAATTCTTTCACAAAATGGAAACTAACGAAGCACTATCAAACTTGATCTATGAGGCCATAGTTACACCAGTACCTAAATCACACAAAGATCCAATAAAGAGAATTTCATACCAATTTCCTTTATGAACATTGATGCAAAACTACTCAATAAAATACTTGCAAGCCAAATCCAAGAACACATCAAAATTACCATCCACCATAATAAAATAGACTTCATTGTAGGGATACAGTGGTCATTTAACATATGAAAATACATCAAAATAATCCACCATACAAACACACTGAAGGAAAAAAAATCATATGATCATCTCATTAGATGCCTAAAAAGCATTCAACAACATCTAACAACCCTTCATGTTAAAAGTCTTAGACATAAAAAAAAAAAAATGTCTTGGAGAGATCTGTCATACAAGATCCATATATAAACACAATAAAGTCAATATAGAGCAAGCTGGTAGCCAGTATCAAATTAAACAGAGAGAAGTTTAAATTTGTAGCATTACCACTAAAATCAGGGACGGGGCAAGGATGTCCACTCTCCTCATATCTCTTCAACATAGTATCTGAAATTCTAACTAGAGCTATAAGACAATTAAAGGAGAACAATTGGGTAAAAATTGGAAAGGAAGTAATCAAATTATCCCTATTTGCAGACAGTATGATAGTATACATAAGTAACCACAAAAATTCCACCATAGAACTCCTACAACTGACAAACACCTTCAGCAAGGTGGCTGGATACAAAATTAGTTCTAAAATATCAGTAGTCCTTCTTTACATAAAAGATAAATGGGCCAAGAAAGAAATTAGGGAAACAACTCCCTTTACAATAGCCAGACATAATATAAAATAACTGAGGGGTAACTCTAACCAAGCAAGTGAAAGACCTGTACAACAGGAACTTCAAGTCCTTGAAGAAAGAAATTGAAGAGGACATCAAAAGATGGAAAGATCTCCCATGCTCATGGAAAGGTAGAATCAACATAATAAAAAGGACCATCCTACCAAAAGCAACATAGAAGTTCAAAGCAATTCCTATCCAAATCCCAAAACAATTCTTTGTAGACTGTGAAAGATGAATTGTCAACTTTGTATGGAAAAAATAAAATAAAACCCAGAATAGCTAAAACAATCCTGTCCAATAAAAGAATATCTGGGGGTATCACCATCCCTGATTTCAAGCTTTATTATAGAGCAGAAGTTATAAAAACAACATGGTACTAGCATAGAAACCGACTGGTTGATCAATGGAATGGAATTGAAGACCCAGAAATAAACCCACAAAACTATCGTCACTTAATTTTTGACAAAGAAGCCAAAACCATACAATGGAAAAAGGAAAGAAAATGCTGCTGGTCTAACTGGATGTCAACATGTAGAAAAATGCAAACTAGACCTATATCCATTACTTGAACAAAACTTAAGTCCTAGTGGATCAAAGACCTAAACATAAAACCAGACACACTAAATCTAATAGAATTAAAAAATGGAGAAAATCCTCGAACTCACAGGCATGGGTGACAACGTCCTGAACAGAACACCAATACTTTAGGCTCTACAACCAAAAATCAATAAATGGGACCTTATGAAACTGAAAATCTTCTGTAAGGCAAACGACACTGTTATCAGAACAAAATGGCAGCCTACAGATTGGGGAAAGACTTTCATCAACCCCACATCTGATAGAGGGCTAATACCTAAAGTTTACAAATAACTCAAGAAATTAAACACCAAGATAACAGTCCTATCAAAAAATGGGGGTACAGAGCTAAACTGAGAATTCACAAAAGAGGAATCTCTAATGTATGAGAGACATGAATAAATGCTCAACACCCTTAGTCATCAAAGAAATGCAACTCAAAATTACTATGAGATTTCATCTCACACCAGATAGAATGGCTAAGGTCAAAAACTCAAAGGACAGCACATGCTGGCAAGGATGTGGAGAAGGGGGAACACTCCTCTATTGCTGGTAGGAGTACAAACTTGTTCAACCACTATGGACATCTGTCTGGCGATATCTCAGAAAATTAGGAATAGTTCTACCTCAAGACCCAGCCATACCACTCCTGGGCATATATCCAAAATATTCTTCACCAAATCACAAGGAAATGGATTTAACTGTGTTTATAGCAGCTTTATTCATAATAGCTAGAAACTGGAAATAACCCAGATGTCCTTCAACTGGAGAATGGATAAAGAAACTATAATATATTTACACAATGGAATACTACTCAGCTACCAGAAACAAGGAACTCATGCAATATTCAACCAAATGGATGGAATTAGAAAAGCTCATCCTGAGTGAGCTAACCCAGACCCAGAAAGATACACTTGGTATGTACTTACTTAACCATATAGTTCAGAATAACTATCATACAACTCAACTACCCAAAGGAACAGGAACCTACCATAGCTATGAGAAACTCTGCACAGCCAAACATTATGTTGATCTTTGGGAGTCATGTATAAGAGAGGGAGGAGGCATAGAGAGGCGCGAATGGGAAAAGAACACCACATGATGATCATCAGAACCAAAAAATCTAGGCCTATAGAGGTTACAGAGACAGAAACACTGACCAAAAACAGAGAAAGAAAAGCATATATAAACCAGAAATAGGTCCCCTATTCATACACAGATGACAGGCAACTTGGTCTTTACACAGATCCCTTAGCAAGTGGAGAGGGTAGTCTTTGTCATGGATTCTGTTGACTGTTAGTGGAACACCTTACCCTAGCTGTGCTGCCATGTAGGGCTCCAGTGTGAGAGGAAGCACTTAGCCCTCATGTGACTGATGAACTGAGGGGGGTTGATATGTGAGGACCCCCCTCACCTCACTCAAGGAGAAGACGTTGAGGGAAAAGAAGGTCTGGGAGATGAGGCTGTGATCAAGATGTAACTTGAATGAATAAATAAAAGTTGGGGAAAAAAGTTCTAATTACATTTGAAGTTTTAATGACTTAGAACTACTAGGGAGAATTTTCTATTGCACTGCACTTTGAAGTTTATTTTTCTTTTAAGTGTATTTATGTTTGTGTATCTGTGTGGATGCTTATGACCATAGTGCAAGTCCCAGTGACGTCACAGGGGGTTGTGAATGCCAGGTGCCCTGGATGTGACATCACAGGGGGCTGTGGGGATGTCAGGTGCCCTGGATGTGAAGTTACAGGTAGTTCGCACCACACATAACAACATGTTATGTGTGCTGCGAACTGAACTCAGAACTTTTCAAAGAGTGGTATGTACTTAAATGTTGGGACATCTTTCCAGCCCTACAATATGTTTTAAAGAATGTCAAAGGGATTTTTTCTATATACTTCAATTCTCTCTGTATTTTTGTGGAACTTTCTTGGTTATTTTTATGTATTTCATTATACACACATATCCTCGGAAAATTAAATTTTTCATTATCTTATTTTTCAAATAAAAAGGTATATATTACTGCCACATTTTCTTAGAAAAGGAATCTCTAAACGTTAAACCATTATATGCATAGAAAGCAACCATGGAATTCTTCCCATACATTTTTATCTTTTGTTTTACAGTGGAATAAAAATGGAGTTTGGTTATTTTTTTCTCTCTAATTGTTTCACTAAAATGAAGGTTTATTTAAAAAGAAAAATAAGTCTTGTTCATATTGTAATTCTGGGCTCCAGCAACCTACACATCCCATAACTTTGGTAAGTAGTCATATTTTATATATTTGGCTTGGAGATAGAATATTCCAGTCCACATGTTCTAAAACATTGTCACTATTTTATGACATTGAAAGGTAATTGAGCCTCAACTTGAGAACTTTCATTGTAGGCTACAGGTTTTCTTAGAATATTCAGTATCGTGCTAAACATAGAGAAATTTTTATTTAAATTAAAAGGGAGGCTCAGGAGGTGGCCAGATGGGCACAAAGGCCTGAGTTCTAATCGCCAATAAAGCCTTATGGAATCACAAAGTTGCTACAATTCCATAGTTGGGGGAAGGAAACAGGCAGATCTTAGGGGGTTACTGCCAGATCAGTCTAGCTGAATCAATGAGCTGCAGGTTCAAAGAGACTTTTTTTCAAAGTAAGCTATAGAAGTGATTGAAGAAAATATGTAACATTGACCTCTGCAAACACATAGAAAACTGAAAAAAAATTATTATATAGTGAGTACCCATCACTCTAAGAAGGCTGAGATACCCCAATTCTTCTTTTGGAAAGGATTCACACCTGAGTAATGAATGGTACAGAAGAAGAAGACCAACACAAACATGGAAAGTAAACTTTGATTTACTCAGAAGCAATGAGTCCTACTTCGGTATGGAATTAAAAATACCAGTAAATTATAATGTGACTCCTAAAGCCATGACAAGCCACTTAATGGTCTTGATTCATTTTTAATTAATTAATTTAAAGTACATATATAATATATCATTAATATGTAATATAGAGTATATAATATATGATACACTTATTTATTATTTGTTGGAGATGTGGACATGTGCTTGCTGTAGCACACAATGAAGGTCACAAGACAATGACAGTTTTATCTTTCCACCATAGGGGCCTACGTATGAAACATAGGATGTACGCTAGGCTGCAGTCATTTAACTGATGGTCATCCACCTACCAGCCCTGACCCTTGAGAACTAGCTTTAATGAAGTTTATTTCTAGACTAAAATAGTGACTTTACTATCAATAAGTGGAAGTGGGAGATAGTCCTGAGAATCTACTATCTATGAAGTTGCTAGAAAACTAGGCTATCTTTGAAAACAATCATTTTTTCATGTGCATTTTCATTTCAACCCATCCAGTTCAGTACTTAGAAAAGGTAGTATGTAAATATTATAGAACCCCTTAAAACTGTAGCAATTTAAGTCAGTGAATTGTTTTTTTGTTTTGTTTTGTTTTTTTTATTTTTTTTTGTGGTTTTTTTATTTATTTATTTTTTTTGGCCAGAGCATGTTTCTAGTAAAACAAAACAAAACAAAAAAAACACTATTTGTGAAAATAAAACCTGAAAGCAATTTCAGAATTTTTCATCAACTTTTCCAGTTACTTGTATCAAAATTCTCCAAAATTTTTTGGTAAAGAATGCCAGTTTTTAAAGAATACTCTACTGATGAGCCTAATTACCTATTTACAATATATAGAGAACAATACCTAAATGATTATGTTCCAATAAAAATATACTCCTAAATCACAATTTTATCATGTGTTATAGCAAGTGCATCATATATTATATACCTTATATTACATATTAATAATATATATACTTTAAATTAATTAATTAAAAACTAATCAAGACCATTAAGTTGCTTGTTATGGCTTTAGGAGTCACATTTTAATTACTGGCTACTTTATTTTAGAGTACAAAAGTTATGAGGCTGCACCTGGTGATAGTATTCTTGGTAACATGGTACCAGCACAGCACAAAGACATCACTGGATAGAAGACAGAGAGAGCTACTGTGTTCTAGTTTCTCTCTTTAAAACAACTAAGTTTCAATTGCCAGGACTCAGTCTTCACAGTTCACACTGGTGCTCTTTGAGATCCTGACTTACAGAGACAAGGTCTCCTGATGGGGCAATGAGGACTTACATGAGGCTTGTTAGAGGGCCAAAGAACAACTGAGCCTGTGATGATTTTAATGAGAGCATCAACTTTTTATACCTTTATCAGAAATGAATATTATGACAATTGCCAAGATCAATAGAGTTGCAGTTGCCAGGATATGATGTTTGCAAATTATACAGGGTACATAAGATTATTGTCTAGGACCAATTTTCCTGTAAAGCTATCATGCTTCCCTGACTTACAAGGAAACATACAGATAAACATTAGGTGGCCTGAATGCTTCACTGCCTGAGAGGGCGCATCAGTCTCTCAAGAACTAGAAGAAACACTATGCCCATGAGATATGGACTCTAACCCGAAAAACCTATAATGCAGCCCTCTCAAGGCAGCTAGGCCAAACCAACTCCGTAGTTCCTTGTACTGACTTCCTTTCAAAGTCTCATCTCAAGGTACCACAGATGAATGACATTTTCATACACTTCAATACTCCCAATGCCATTAAATTTGAGCATTTGCTTTCAGATAGGCACAAATCATAATGAATGGAAAAGCACAGGTCACAAAATTCAGATTTTTTTGTTAAAAAATATTATTTTCACTGTGGTTGAAACTCTTAGAAACTTGAAATTATTTAATATAAAGCTTAAGTATCCAAAGTCTTTCTTGTTTTTTTTTTTGTTGTTTTTTTTTGTTTTTTGTTTTTTGTTTTTCGACACAAGGTTTCTCTGTGTAGCCCTGGCTGTCCTGGACTCACTTTATAGACCAGGCTGGCCTCGAACTCACAAAGATCCACCTGCCTCTGCCTCCCAAGTGCTGGGATTAAAGGCGTGCGCCACCACCGCCCGGCCAAAGTCTTTCTAATATTACAAATAATGTATACTTATACGTGTAGTGCTATTTTCATAAAGTACTAGTTTTTAAATGTTGATAATTAACAGAAGTAAAGAATTGAGCTAGCTATACCTTAAAGAACTAAATATCCTTCAACAATCATGGTCTAACCACACTGTGTGTTATAAACAAAGGCAGAGAAAATGAAAACCTGCCGTTGAACTAAGTTGATAAAAATATGAAGATGAGATCATGATAAAGGGAGAAACTCTTTTGGATTGAGAAGGTCCTTGGCTCTTCATCCAAGCTCTATGCCTGCTTCACTGCATGATTGAGAGCCGCTTCCTTGACTACTTTTCAATCTCAGTTCCTTCCTCAGTAAGTAAAATCTGGAAATAATCACCTTCTTTCGTGGGTTTTGGTAATGACTTAAACTTTCCTAGTAGTAAAAGTTGCTAATTAAGATCTTTAGTAAAGTGTGGAGTGGGTGGTTTTGGCGTACAGAGAATAAATATAAGGGAAAATAAGCCACTTGTGAACTTGGAATGTGAGAAATTAGTAGCCTTAGATGACACATAACTTTAACATTCTCAACGGAGAAGGAAATAAACACGTCTGCTGAAGTCGAGTGTAGAGGAGAGGAAGTGAATGTTCGGGTAAGTCACCAAAAATTTTGGGCAAAAGTTAATAAATACTGATTTTTTAAAAAAGCTTTTGAGTGAATATAAAGTATAAATTTTATTGGAATGTGGTGAGGTTTTTAGGTACTTTCATTAATTAAATGGACCAAATTTATGTGACTATTGAAGTAGGCATCCAAAAATGGATGCCCATCATAAAAACAGAAACACATTTTCAATCATAAAACTCATCTCCATTGACTGAAAATTATGTATAAATGGAGGAAAGCTACTGAAATCAGATGTAAAGAAGAGAATTTCTAAATAAGAGATCACATTTACAACCAGGCATGGTATTATGTGCTTGTACTATAGGGGCTATGTCTGGAGAGTAATGAGTTCAAGCAAACAAAGGGTAGAGAGGTGGAGAAAGAGAGGAAAGAAACTAGTTGTTGTCTTAAGAAAAATTATTTACTTGAAGTTTATAAACAATGCTGATATAAAATGAGTATATGCTATATATCCTTTGGTTTGGTCTCAGTCCTAATTATGTACACTCATAGTTTTGGATTTATAAATACTATGTATTTTAATACATTATTTTAAAACATAAATCTCAAATGGAAATATATATTTATCAACTTGAATGCTCTCATTCAAGTATCCTTGGAATATTTGAAAATCTACATAGAGAGGAATTAGGCAAAGATTTTATCAAAATTATCATTTTTAGTATGGACTAATATGACTAACAGATAATTTTAGAATGGCTTAACTAGCTATTCCATAGTTCTTAGATGACAGGGAATAGTGATTCAACCAACATTTAACTATGTCACTAATTGTCAACTAAATCACTCAATCTTTGACATTCCTCATTTGCAAAATATTAAATAGTAACAATGTTTGTCCTCCAGGGAGATGTGAAGATGCAGCCAGGTGCCCATGTGAGTCATTTAGAAGGTTACCTGGAATGTACTATATCCTCACTTGACTTTAATGGCAGTGAACATTACCAGTTATGGACACTCTGCTTCTAATTGCAGTTCTGAAATTTGTAATGAATTTCAATTGCTTGGTTGTATGGAGTCTAAAGGAAATCACTATACCCATTGTTAATAAGTGTAAATAATTTAAGGTATAAAAAAACTGTAAACAAATGTTAGGATTGTGAACTCTACATTATACCAGACACTTGTAATTTGTATGTCATTAACACCTGTATAATATTTGAACTCTTTTACTTGTAATCATGAAAACTTACAATCATAACTTCTTGATAATATAATCGTAAAAATCTATGTCCAATATATCCCCAAAGTCTATTTTATTATACAAATAATTCGTAGGAAATTTTTAAAATGTAAAACAAAATAAGCATGCTTCATTGAAACTGTGAACTTAGCAATTTGTTTCCTCTTTGTAGTAGTTCAAAATGGTTTACTGATCAATCTATGCTAATTAAAGTTGTATGTTACAAAACGAAACTAGTACTATAGTCACATGATCCCAAATCTGATTGCTTATAGTACCACCTTCTAAATAGCAAAATATTTCATGAGTACAACAATTAAATACTTAAACTCTGATCTAATATGTGGTCTCTTATTATTTTTCAAAAGCAACTACAGATTTAATAGAACAGAACTTATAGTAATACAGATAAATATTTTAAAAGTTTAGAAAGAAGAACTTCAGTACTCACACATATTATATCATACCCAATAATTGCATACCCAATTAAACTAAATAGGTAGGAGAAGGAGAACTCATAAACAAGCCAGGCTCACACACAGATCACAGGATCACTGGCATTCCCATTCATATTTTTGCTTATTGCTATAGTGCCTAAATACAAAGTTATATCTGTAATTACTGAACACATATGAAACATAAATAGCTGAGTCTGGGAGGAAAATATGCTGATATACCAAATTCAATGGGATTTCAAATAATAACCGCTCAGGCCTGTAGGCTGTCACTTCATGTAGATAATCATGATTCCCACTGTATTTTGGGTTGACATAATTTATTAAAACCTTCAACATATACAAAATAAAATTATGATAAATCCCCAAATCCAACACAGACGGCAGAACATGAAACATTTATATCATACTTTACCTTAGAGAGTCAGGAAAACCTAAGAAAAATGAAAAAGTTCAGAAAAGTCATTTCAGCATCCCTCTAGAGTTAAAGATCATTTTCAAGCATTCCCATTCAGATGTTTTTATAATTGCTAGGATCCTGCAGAGCTGTGCATTTCCCAGGCCTCCAGTGGCTGTCCTCAGAAGGTGGTGACTGCCTCTAACTGACTGGTTGCTTGCTTTTATTTTCATTTCCTGTATGAGAGTGAGATTGCTGTTTGGGGACAGTTAAATCTACTTCAACCATAAGACTCATTTGTCCCACGTGGAGGCAGCTTCAAGGAATAGCATTTCATTTCTTCTCACCCACCCTGGTTTTACAAATGCAATGTTTTGCATGATGGGTTCATTTGGGCTTCCCACTGTGTCACGCTGTTTCTTTCTGAGTACTCAGACCAAAATTTAAAGCATGGTGGTTCTGATGGCATTTGGGGAGAGGCTGTCATCTGTAGAGTGGGTATACCTCTGAGTGGTCTGTTCCTTCATTATATGTTTGTTTTTAAATATGTACTGTAGCTTGCGCGATGTAGAAAAGGGTAAGGAAGGGTATCACTCATCTAACAAAATCACTGTGTTTTTATTTCCGTAGAAAGACAAAATAAAGTTAAAAGTTAGGAAAAGTGATTTGTTTCTCTTGCTGATTTTCTTTTTTATTTCTCAACTTAACATACAGAATAATGGCTTTCATTATGGCATTTTCTGCACAAATGCTTCATTATGCTCTGTTCTTGTTCTTCCCCCTTGGGATCAATTTCTTGATAACAGTTTCATAGTTTTCTCACCAGTGAAGAAATGCTCCTTTATTTAATGGCTCAGTATTGGATACAAATTAGCTCTGAGCAATGTGTTATGGAACCAAAATATGCATTACAGGCAATGCTGTGAGTTTTGATTTAGTATTATCAATGAAACAAAAGAAAACACTCACCAAAAAGAACTAATGAATGTAGAGACACATTTACCAAGAGAGTAAACATGGGAGGAGTGGCTGCAAGTAATTTTTTCTTATTACAATTGCAATTTATATGGTTGTCAAAGATACAAATGTATAAGAAGGAGAAACTTGTGACCAAAAATTAGAGATTTTTCCTATTGGAAGGTTGAATTTAACATTAAGTCTTAAAAACAAATTTCTAGAGGAGGGTACCATTTAAAACAAATTTTCAAAGATAAGCAGCTATTTTCCAGTCAGAGGCTACTAGTGGACAGTGACTAAAAATCCAGGTAAGAATATACATTCTCCAAAAGCTTGAAGATGAAAAATGCATGGTGAATAAGAGGGTCTGAAGAATTTGTGTCTTTGTGTTGACAAAGCATTTGTTACTGTTATGAAAAACATATCCAATCACACTTGAAAGGCCATGAATATGATATTAATAAATTTGGAATTCTCTAACTATGAGGGAGTCAAAATATTCTTGAGTTTTTAAATTTAATATGTAACTGAAATTTCTTGTTTTAGATTATTTTAAACTCTATTATATTTACACATATATGTATACATAATATTTACTGCAAATTTTAAAAAATCACATTCCCAAATATGCCAGATGACTGAACTTCTATATAGCTAGAGGAGTCATTTAGGACAGAAGCTGTGGAAATTCACATTGGATTTTACACTTGATATGTTTATTTGTTATAGAACTGTACTTTGGACTGGAGTCCTTGTTCAGTGGTTAAGAGCATAGACTGCTCTTCCAAACTACCCAGATTCAACTGCCAGTTACATATGTGGCAGGCAGCTCACAGTCACCTATATCTCAGTTTCAGGGGATCTGAAATGATTTCCTCAATTCCTCAGGTGTTGAATGCATGTGGTACACAGACATACTGTCAGGCAAACACACACATCACAGTTATTCTACTATTAGATAGAATATGAGAGATAGTCTCCGTATTTAGACGCTTCCCTTTCTTACTGCTGTTCTTACAAACCCTTACCCTCCTCTTTCACAGCCTCTGGTAATCACAATTCTATTTCCTGCTCCTATAAGATCAACTTTATTCACGCCAAACTGTGCATAAGAAGAGAGAGTGTTAATCTCTCCGTTCTTTACCTATTTCACTTTCATTTGCAAAATTATTTTAAATAGAGATCATTCTACTTCTTACTTTAGAAGATGATTTATGTCAAAGATATTTTGTTTTGCTAGAAGTTGACATGAACATTCTTCGTGTCCTGTACATGAGCCTGTGACTTACCTACACAAAAGATGCTGAAGAGTTGAATGAAGAATGGACATCAAGAAAGTAGGGAAGAAGATGAAAATATAAGAAGGAAGACTACATGACAGATATGAGTTTAAAAATAAATCAGAATTAGAGCATAATTAAATCTTATGAAGCGAAAGGAATTTTGAGAAGGAAAAGAGGTCTTCATTTGTTTTTGTTTGTTTTGATTTTGGTTTTAGTTTTGGTTTTTCTTTTGTTGCTGTTTTTGTTTTTTGAATTGGGCATTGTGTAATCTAACAGAAGTTACCAGATTTGGGAGTTATTTTGTATTCACATAAAAAATCCTTAGGCAGTAATCATGAAAAACAAAAACAAACCAGTTGTCCAAGCACATACTTGTAAGTACAACTACTCAGGAAGCTAGGACAAAAGGGTTGTAATTTTGAGACAAGAGCTCATTTTATTTTAATAAATGGGCCAGGAAAAAAATGAAGATTTTTTTTTCCCTAGACTACAATAGGATTGGATCCTATTAACATGTTAAGTGACCCTCTGGTACTTACATGGAAAATGGATTTGATAGACCACCTATAGGCAAGGATGTCAGGTAGAAATTTGTTTTAGAAGTCTCTAAAGAAAGGTCTCTGCTGACAAAGAGGAATCTGGAATGATTCACAATTTGGCTCTGTGTTGTTTGGTGTTGCTGTGATTTAAGCTTTCTCTGAGCTGATAGTGAAGGCATTCACTGGCATTTCCATTTCCTTGGGCTTTAGAATAGATGGAAACAAAGGAACAGAAATGATATCGTAGAGTTTGATTTTTAGAGATAAGAATATTTATAAATGTCTGGGGTGGGAGAACTACAAACAGATAACTTCATATCCAGGACTGAGTTACCTTAAAGAAGGAACATGGAGGACTAAGTCACACAGGTAGACAAAAGAAGTGAAACAATATCCTTAAAAGGACCATAATTACAGATGTCAGCCTCTTTTCTAACATAAAATTTAATAAACTTTACATATATATGAATATGATGCATATGATGCATATATATATGTATGACTGCCTAGATGTATTTGTGATTAACTTTACTATTTTGTTTCTGAGAAAATGTCTCAGTTACTATGCTATTATATAAGAAATACAATGTAATTACTATTACCTTGATACCATTTTCTCAGTTATTAATTCTGAAATTTTGTTGGGTTTATTGTTGTTGTTCATTTTGGGCCTGTAATAAGCTAATTAGTTTCTAAGTCTCATTAACTCAATTTCTTAAATGAATTTCATGTTCAACCATGCTTTCCATTCTTGCTGTTATTGACTCAGTCCAATCATCCAAAATCTCTCAATATGTCTTTCCCCATTTTCTTTCTTAATCTATCTCTAGTATCCCTCACATTCCAATACACTTTAAAAGACCCAAAACACTTACCTTTCCAAAACAGAGATAGAATCATATAATATTTTTATTTGAAATTTTGAAATATAAATTTTATTTTTACTAATAAGTTTTAAAGTCTTAAACCACAAATGTGTACCTACCTGTATTGCTCAGTTC
Source organism: Lophiomys imhausi (assembly GCA_907164525.1). Taxonomy (NCBI): domain Eukaryota; kingdom Metazoa; phylum Chordata; class Mammalia; order Rodentia; family Muridae; genus Lophiomys; species Lophiomys imhausi. The sequence continues at coordinate 1,099,170 of CAJQZJ010033282.1, read as the reverse complement.
ATGTAGGAATTACGGACTCCAGACCACATCCAATGTTGAGATCCTCAAAACAACCTTTCAACTCTTTCTTGATTTCCTATGTTGTGCTCTCTCTTCAACCCAATGGATCTATTTTACTGTGGCTCTCACCTAACTAATCATTATCCATGTTTCAGTTCAGTTGGATTTAATGTGATTTCAATTGGAATATTCATTGATTTAATTAAAAAGACTTCTTCCTTTTGCTTCATCATAATGTCATAAGCAAGTCTAGTTTGGCATCAAATAAAACACTATAAATGTCAATCTTTGTGGTTAATACCTTTCTTTAATTATTCTCATTAAGAATTTAGTCATGGTTCTAACAGACAAATTTGGAATCCAGATAGGTGTTCCTAGAAGAGTGGATGACAATTTGTCATCAAGGAAAAGAGTGTTTCTGATACCCACCTTACTGGCCTCGATGGGCAGACAAACAGTCCTAGATTGTTCTTACTCTTTGTTGAAACTAAAGGCAGAAAGAGAAAATCCTCAGTAATTGGAAAATTCTTTCTGATTCCTTATTCTAATCCCCTGACCTTAATGTTTATCCAATAAATCCCTTACCCTTCCTTTTACTTGTCTTTTAAAGGACTCTTGGGATTCTTTTACCCTCAGTTCATCCATATTAAACTGGCACATATCTGCTAAACCACATACTATTTTCTTAGAATAAAAACACCCACATGTACCGAGAAAACAGTATTTGTTACTTAAATGTTTCTTGGTGATCCTAATACTTGCTTTCAACTAAAACCCTCTAAGATTCTAATTCAGACACAATTTCTGAACACAAATGAAATGAATAGTAAGATGTGCATACAAGGAAAACATATAAGGATTTCTTAAAATATTTACATTCAAATTATCAGTTTTATCTCATATGTATTTAAATGATTCATAATATTTTCAGTGAGGGAAGAAACTTTAAGTATTAATTAACTAAAATCTACAGGGATTATGTGTGTGTGTTCATCCACATTCTTCATTTAATCATGACAGTACACTATCCCTTTATTGCTCAAGAAACTGAGGCTGAGGTAAATAGCTTTTCCAGGGTCATACTTAAATCCAGATCAGTGTCATCTTTGCAACTACGATACAGGAAAAAGACAGGGAAACTCAATTCTTAAACATAATAACATGTAGTAAAGGAAAATGGGTAAGTTTGCATGGAAGGCTCAGGGCCCAGATAAGCAACTCAAACAGAGATATGTCAGAATATATCTATGCTAAGGTTAGAGGGCAATAGAAATAGCTTAGTCAGTACCCACATACAGAATCCCCACATACCCTAAGTCCAGAAAAATGCAGCACATTCAGGAATCTAGAATTTTGCCTAAGAGAGAAAAAGAAAAACATGAAAAGTTTCACAAATATTCATATTGTCCCAACCCTTCTGTCTTCCAGTTTTCTGTCAATGCCTGCCACTGGTCAGTTTTACTCGGAAATTACTTGCTAATGGAGTATGGGAAATGTAAGTTTTTGCAACAATATTTGGAGGAAATTAACATTGGAGTAAACAAACAAATGTTAACAGGCTTCATTGTGTTACATAGAACAAGAGAGAGTAGGTATATGTGCCTTGAAAAATCAACAGGTCCCCTGTCTATTGCAAATATATGAATAGCATGCTAGAAAGGAAAACTAATGCAACAAACTAGGGAAATGTGAGCTAGGCTAAGTTGTTAACATCTCATATAGGAGAAGAATTTAGAAGAATGACAGGATACAAGCAGCCATCTCAGAAATAATCTCGAAGCACAGAGAATGCTATTGAGAACAGTGCAGACCTTTGTCTAACAAGGAAATAACTACAATGGTTTTAGGTAAAAATGATAATGGCAATATGACAGAAAGAATCTAAAAGCTATTATTAATCTACTTTGTTCAAGCAAGTGTTCTCTGTAATGTATCTTACCATTATCTCATTGATTCTTATGACCACTCTCCAAAGTAAACACATTATCTGGGTATCTAGACAAACAGAGAACCAAGGGATTTAAATGAGATTCTCACAGTTGCATAATGAGTAAAAACAGAGTCTAAACTAAACTTATTTTAAAAATATACTTATGATCACAATATTTGGGCCCAGGTCTGGGCTACTCACCTGGCTACATACAAATTATTTTGTTGCTAGTTTATATTTATGCTAATGGTGGGAACCAATTTACTTTGAGTTTATAGACAATTATGTTATATAGTAGAGCATTGATCTAATCTAAATCATCAGGGCCTTCCCTCCATTTTCTTTGTAAGTTGGATTGTTTTTCATTTAAAATTCTCTTATAAAAAATGAAGTATTTTGTTACAAATATATTAATGTTATAAAGACCTTTTGATTAAAACAAAAATGCTAATCTCAACAAGGAAAGCTAACTTCAGACTTTCACGTCTCCTTCTGATCCCCAAAATCAAACTCCCAGTCTCATCCTCAGCTCTGCAACAGAATAGTTCCTGAAGCCTCTCTTTCCCCTGTTCCTATTTTCAGTAAATCCCACTTCTCCTAATATCCCTTTTACCACTCATGCTTTACCGCAGCCGCAAGTCCATCCAGCTTACACTCCCTGGGAACCCACGTGTACCCTTGCCAGGAAATCAGGTAAGCTAACTGCAGATCTTAATCTCTCTCTCCATTCCTCCAAACCCTGTTCCTCGGTCTCATCCCTAATTCTTTAGCAAATCTTCTGCTATGTCCTCTTCTCACTCTCTGCGCCCATATCCAGGGGACTAACTAAGCAGATCCTACTGGAACACCATGTATTACTCCCTCTTGTGAAGCCCTCTACTGGTGCTGGTCCTTCCCCATTCCTAAGTCTTAGTACCAAATATTCAAAATCATGTTGGACCTGAAACACCCAGAGCCCACACCTATGAGAAACCAAGAAGGTTTTTGTACACAGTCACCACAATCTCTTACAAACCAGGGTGGAAACAGAAACCAAAAGACCAAACAGCCATAAAACATAAACCATACCTCAGCATCTAGTATTACAATCTTCACAATCCCAGATGCCTAGACACCATGTGAAAACACAATAACAGGCAGGACAATAAGTCTCCATCAGACCCCAGCAGCCCCATGACAGCAGAGCCCAAACAGCCCAGCATAGCTGAAGTACAGGGAAAGTGCTTTTAAACACCCTTTATGGATATGGTAAAAGTATTTAAAAAGAAAATAAATACATCCCTTAAGGAAATATTGAAAATGCAAACAGTGGAAGAAAATGAATAAAACTGCTCAAGTCCTGAAAGAAATAGAATCAATAAAGAAAACACAATATAAAGGAAATCCAAAAATGAAAAATTTAGGAGCTTCAACAAGAATCACAGATGCAAACTTCATCAACAAAATACAAGAAATAGAAGAAATAATCTCAGGCACTGAAGCCAAGATAGAAAAAAATTGGATAGATTGGTTAAAGAAAATGTTAAATCTCAAAAAATTCTGAAAGGAATCATCTAAGAAAACTGGAACATTATGAAAATAAGAATAATAATAGAGGATGGAAAAGAATCCCAGTACAAAGTCATAGAAACTATTTTCAACAAAATCATAGATGAAAGTTTTCTTAACCTAGAGAAGAAGGTGGCTATCAAAATGCAAGTAGCATACAGAACACCAAAGAGACTGGACAAGAAAAGTCTCCTGGACACATAATAATCAAAACACTAAACAGCCAGAACAAAGAATATTGAAAGCTGAAAGGGAAAAAGGCCGAATAACATGTAAAGGCAGATCTACTAGAAATATACCTGACTTTTCAATGGAGACTTTCAAAACCAAAAGGACCTGAATAGATATGATGCAGATTCTAAGAGACCACAGGTACCAGGCCAGACTACTACTGGAAAGTAGTGGGGAAATTAGAAACAACCTGGATGTCACTTAACAATGGATGAAGAAAATTAAATGCATTTATACAATGGAATACTATTCAGAAATAATGATAATAAATAGCGTCACGAAACTTTTAGGCAAATGGATGAAACAAGAAAAAAATCACCCTGAGTGAGGTATCCTAGACCCAAAAAGGTAAATATAGTATGCATTTGCATATATGAGAATATTAGCAGTTAAGTCAATGATTACAAATGTACAATCCATTGAACCATTAAGAATAGGTATACAGTAAGGGGCTAGAGGGAAGAAGCTGATCTCATTAGGGAAGGAATATAGAATAGATAGGGATGGATGTATGAAGACAGGGACTAGAATAAAAGGAACAAATAGGGATGCAAAGGAAAAGGGATTATAGGAGAAAAAACAATGAGAGTCAATTAAAATTAATGGCCATTTCAGGGCTAGTATGGAAATATAAAACAGTAGAAACTTCCTAAAATGTATACATATACAAAGGTGATCTGAAGGAAATGGCCAAAAAATGGAGGAGACAGAATGCCAGCTAATCATGTCCTGTCACCAAATGATGTGTCCTATATCAAGATTGTGTTATATTTGAATAAGTTAACGGTCAAAATGGTCTCAATGGATTTTGCAAACAAGGCAGGCTATTGCCAAGACTATATACAGATTCCTTTGCACAATCTCACACCAATTGCTGAAGACAACAGATATATGACTCATTCAGCACGGAGGTACCAAACCCATGCATACAGAGAGCCTTCGCTCCTACATTCCAGCATCTTTGATACAGGAGGTAGTCTTCATGCTATCAAAAGAGAAACATAAACACCCATTTAACTATAAAACCTTTATGTATAATGGTGTGCTACCTACAAAATAGTACAATGGTGGCACAAAGCTTTTGGGAGTAACCAACCAATATCTGATTTGATTTAGGCCCCACTCCACAAGATAAAACCAATCCCTGACACTGTGAAGGAGATTAGATAGCCCAGGGGAAGGTAAAACCAAATAATACTGGTCTAAAAAAAAAAAAAAAGAAGAAGAAAATGTAGTAATAAAATGACTCCTAAATATACTCCGCCAAACTAACAGATTAGTGCTTTGCTCAGCCATCATCACACAAACTTCCACCTGGAGAAGATAAGAACAAAAGCAGAGACCCACGGACAGACATTCATTATGCAGACAGTGAGAAACATTGGACCACTAAGCCCTAAATGGATACCTCCATGAAATCCTTCCACTAAGAGCTCAGGGAAAACTACAGAAGAGTCAGTGGAAAGAGGGTAAGAGCCAGAGGAGATGGAGGACACCAAGAAAACAAGTCCAACTTAGTCAGCATGATCAAAGCTCATATGAATTCACAGAGAATGAGACAGCATTCACTAGGCACTGTGAATATATATATATATATATATATATAGATAGATAGATAGATAGATAGATAGAAAGATAGATAGATATAGAGATAGAGATAGAGAGAGATAGAGAGATAGAGAGAGAGAGAGAGAGAGATAGAGAGATAGATAGATAGATAGATAGATAGATAGATAGATAGATAGATAGATAGATAGATAGATAGGTAGATAGGTAGATAGATAGATATAGATAGATAGATATAAAGGAATGGAATACTATTGTTTTGCTTTGTTTTTATTTTCCTCTCATACAATGCATCCACCCTGCACTCCTCCCAGACACCACCTACCCTTTCCTCCAGATCCACTCCTCTTCTATTTCCCTTCAGAAAAGAGCAGGCCTACCAGGAATATATGAGATTCCTAAGTGTGTGAACCAGTAGGTCACTGATTCTTTTACTTTCTCTTCTGTATTTTGCTTTCTTTTGTTTTGTTTTGTCCAACTTTGATATGTTAGTTCTTATTTATCCTATTATATTTTAGTTTGTTACACTTATGAATACATTAATGGATAAATTAATAAATGAAAGAAACAATGAATGAATGAATGTTAGACCCTCTGTTAAGGTTATAGTATGAAATGTCTGGAAAGCCCTGCACTCAGTGCTAAATGGCAGACTCCCTTCTCAGCAGGGCTCCCTCCTCTCTGCCTGATCTGAGGAACTGGATCCTCACATTTTCTGGCTGAGGACTGTCACATACAAAGATACAGGTTTAACTCTTTCTCCCATAAGCAACTCGGTCAGCAAGCAACTAGGATTCCTAAAATGCCCCTAACCATACCTTTGTGTGACCTTTGATACAGTTTCTTGCTAACATTCTTCCTGCATGCCCACAGGATAATTAGGTAATATGTTCCTCTTCTTATGATAGGGCAGTGATGTCAAATGTAAATAAAGCAACCCTAGCACTCCTAGTTCCAGCCAATGATTTACATTCACCCTGAAATCCTCCCAACAACTCTCCAAGGACTATTTAGCCCTTGTTCACCTGGAATAAAGTTGAGCTATCTCACTGCAATGGCACCCAGTAGGTCAGACACTGAGTCATAAATACTGTTAAGATTAGCTTCAAAATGATTCATTTGAAATTATTATTCTAGTTGAATGCATAATGGCTCAGTATATCTCCTTCTTACAATAACTTCTAATACCATCATTCTTGTTTTCCTAAGAATATTGATTCAACTGACAGAATTGGCCATGACTCAATTGGCTGCTGGAGTTACACAAAAAGGAGCAAAACATATTATTATGAGTACAGTTGACAAATTGTCATCCATCTACTGTATAATCTCAATTTCTGATTACATTCATCCCCATAGAATGTTAAGGAGAAACACAAAATTCATTAGACTTTCCCAAATATTTAGCTAATTTTAAAACCTGTATTTTCCTATACTTAAATGCTCTGATGGTTCCAATAACCTCTTATACAGTAGGTGCCATTTCTATAATTTTTGTATCCGTAGAAGTTTTTACTTCCCTGTGATGTCTGCAGCTTCCCCAAATATTTACTAAGAACTTCAAATACTATTTAAATTGGTAAGAACCAAAGAAGAGAGTAGATGGCCTGAGAACCATCATGCCATAGAACAATAGATTAAATGACCTCTTGTGACATATTCTACAGGGACTGATAAAGTACAGATAACCAAACAAAGAGGATCAAGTGAGTCTGATACCATTATCTGCGCATTTAATGGTTTTCTGTGCATGTAGTTCAAAATTGAAAGCTACAACAAAGAACCCACCAGCTCAGTTTTCCTGCATTTAGCTTTTTTCTGCTTACAATGCTTTCTTAGGATGTTTTCAAAGGCCAAGAGAATCCTCTTTCTTTGTAATTCTGAGGGTAGTTTCAAGTAACAAGAGATATTATTACAGATTCAAAATATGAGAGGGGAATAAAAGATCAACCAAAATAATACTCAAAAAGTGGGGTTGGGAGTGGGGGTGGGAGGGCAGGGAATGGTAAAAAATGTGATTTTTTTTCCAGTAAAAAGAAAAGTGAATTTTGAGTAGAGACATACATGTTAACCAAATGAAAAATGAAGGGAGAGAGTTAAAGGAATGAGTAAATGAAATACACTGCAGGGTAAATTAAATTATCCTCAAAGACCATGCATATCATCTAGAAATAAATACGGTTTTAGTTAGAATAAAAAGCAAATGTGGAAAGAGGGGAGAGCCCAAAAAGCAATCAAATCCCAGAAAAAAGAAAAAGTTCATCATAAAAAATATGAGGTAGAGATATGCTGAGACCACAGAATGAAGTTAAAGGTAAAAAAAATATGTAAGAAAATTAAGGGTAGAAAATGAAAGGAAGATTGCACAAGAGTTTGAGATAAATCAGGATCCTTTCAATTGAGAAGTAAGAAGGGGTCAGGGCCAGAGATAACGGGACCTCCATGAAATGATGGAAAGCATAATTTAGCCACTGTAATTTATTCACTGTAATTTATCCACTGAAGTGGTAGATATTGCTATCAACTTCAATGGCTTCTTTGCATCAGCATTCAGACAAGAGAATGTAAAAATCATATTAGCAAAGACACATGTATTTGCATGTATCAGGAAAGGAAGATGAAATAAATATCAGTCTAGAGGAATGAGGAAGTTATTAAACTATTTAACTTCTGCAAACTATTGAAAGAAAATTTGAAGGTGAAAGTTAATTTCAGACATTAGCATCAATAAATAAGACCTATGTTGAGTGTCTTTTCAAAATCTCATACACTTCAAGATGATGAAAAAAAGGCAAAATTTCCATACTTATCTATTTTTAAATCCATGGTCTGAAATAATTCTTAACACCTTTGTATGCTAACAGCTATGTGTATAAATTTAGCAAATCAGAAAATTTAATTTGCTATTTCTGGTAGAATTTTTGTTTGAATATGCACACATATCCACATGTGTTCATTTCAAAGTCATTATAGTCAGCAAAAAATAAAAAAATAAAACCCTTTGCTTCCAGGGAGTATTTTTTTCCTACCTCAACAGAGTACCCACTCACAAAGTCCTTAAGGCAGTGATTCATAGAACCACCACTGTGTGAGAGATGAGAACACACACAGAGATAAGCAATGGAGTATAGTGCATGCTACAGCCAGCTCTACCTCATGCTGCCTAACAGTTTGAAGAAGCCAAAACTCTCACATCAAATTATCCCAGCCAGAGACTAATACTTATCCATAGTGTGATGGGAAATATTCATTAAAACAAGCACACTTTCCCCATCCTGACCAATATACAGCTACATGATTTATCAATACACATGAAATCAAAGCATCATCTCCTTCCATGAAAATAATTCCTCTGGCATTGTATGTGTTAATATTTTGCATGAAAACATTCCCAATTCAAAGACCTACCACTGAAGACATCATAAAATGCTGAGGACAGAGCAGCTCTCACTGCTGACGAATTTCATTCCACAGAAGAATACAAAGTTGTCAGGGATAGGGATCCTGGAGCACTGGGTTCTTGCTTCAGCACTTCTGATGAACTTCTTGGCTGGGTATTCTCATCCATGGAGACCTTGTTTCTCAGGCCATGCTCATTTGAGTTCTATCAAAGACAAAAAACAAAACAAAGCAAAAACTCTGTATTTATCTAGGTAGTAAATATTCAAATAATTAGGACAGTAAATTTTAATTTACTCCTAAGATGCCATGAGTATATGTACTGCCCTAGGACTCATAGGAATAAACTTCCATATTCTGACAGGAAGACATAAAAATTCTTGAGAAATCTTCTCAGTGTGTTTTGGTGCCATGTGCAACAATGTCATGGAAATGAAATTCAGGTTCACTGACTTTGGAAAACAAATGAACAAAGCAGAGGGTTCACATCTAGATGGGATTAGGAAACTGTTGGGAAACAGAAGACAAAGCTAGTTAATATTCCTGTAAATCAAGGATCATGAATTTAAAACACAAAACTTGAGACACCCTTAAAGAATTAAACAAAGAGGTAAGAATTGAAGAGGAATTGGAGAAAAATTTATGGAGGTAATTATATAACTAATTGCTTTAGAAATTATTCAAAAAGAAATGAGGAAACATTGTATTTTAAAGAAAAAAACCAAAATGTTCTAGTAAATGAGTTGAGATGATACTCAGGCTGGTCAAGCTCATCTAGGGCAAGGTTTCAGTTGTTAATATTGGGATTGGAGAGATGTTAGCTGAGTGCAGAGTTATTATGGAGGAAGAAGCAACACAATGCAGGAAGGTAGTGGGCAAAAGGCAAACAAGGAGAATTAGATGAAGAGTTAAAACTATCTAGAAATATGACTAAGCCACATTAGACACAATGACAGGAGAAACAATAGAATAGAGTCCTAAACTAGATTTAACAACAGCGATGCTGGAACAATAAGCAGAGTAAGAAGACAAATGCATGTTCACTACAGTGTTCCATTATTTACAACTCTAATTTTATTCAGTGCTAACAAAACAAGAATTTTCAACATTGTAAAAGTGAACATTACTTTAAAATTTCAGGTAGAAAATATTTAAATAAAATAGTTTACTGATTATGACAAAATTATATGAAAGGGCAGACAACAATCAAAACATTCACAAAAATAATGACCTAAAAAGAACTATATGTAGTTATAAATTCAATATTCAAAAACAATAGCACAAATTCAAGACTAGTAGGATGTAATTTTAATACTCTACCTTTAACACATATACTGACATTCACTCATTGAAGAACTGCTTTGGAACAATGAGGATTGGGAGAAAACGAAACTACATTCATCTTAACTCTCACCCAAGCCCTCACATCTCTGTCTTCTAGGATAAACACCCTAAAGTCTTTGAAAGACTCTAACATGAAATTCAGAAGTTTCATTGGTGTGATTTTGGCTACATGTATTTTAAGGTAGAAATTTGAGATTAATATTTGAATCAAAATCTTCAAGAGAAATTAAGTCTTACAAATTACTGTCTGATTTGAACAGTGGGAGCAGAGGCCATCTCTGACTCTCTTGCTTGTTTTATTGACCCTTTCCTCCTACTGGGTAAAGGCTGAGAGACACTTGAAGAAAAGCTCAACATGTTTAGTCATCAGGGAAGTGCAACTCAAAACGACTCTGAGATTCCACCTCACACTCTCAGAATGGCTAAGATCAAAAACTCAAGTGACAGCAAGTGCTGGCAAGATTGTGGAGACAGGGGAATACTCCTCCATTGCTGGTGGGAGTGCAAACTTGTACAATCACTGTGGAAATCAGTCTGGCGATATCTTACAAAACTTGGAATAACTCTACTTCAAGACCCAGCCATACTACTTCTGGGTACCACCCAAATGATTCCTCACCAAAACACAAGAACATATCCTCATCTAAGTTCATAGCACCCTTATTTGTAATAGCTAGAAACTAGAAACAACCCAGATGTCCTTCAACCAAGGAATGGATAAAAAAACTGTGATACATCTACATGATGGAATATTACTCAGCTATCAGAAACAAGGAGATCATGCAATTTGCAGCCAAAAGGATGCAACTAGAAAAGCTCATCCTGAGTGAGCTAACCCAGACCCAGAAAGATACACATGGCATCTATTCACTTATAACTGGATTTTAGACATATAGTACAGGATAACCATATTACAACCTACAGACCCAAAGGAACAGGTACCTAACATAACTATCTTATGAGAAATTCCACCCTGCAGCACAACAAAGCAAAGACTGAGACATAAAGGCAAACATTAGGTAGAGCTCTGGAGACCTATATAAGAGAGGGAGGAGGAATAGAGAGGCCAGGAGGTGTCATGATCAACACATGAAGATCAACAGAACCAGCCAATCTAGGCCCCTAGAGGCTAATAGAGACTGAAAAGCTAATAAAAAAATAGTTGTAGTATCGATACCTTCTACTATATAGCTAAAATCCTACTATAAGTGAATAGATGCCATATGCATCCTTCTGAGTCTGGGTTAACTCACTCAGGATGAGCTTTTCTATTTCAATCCATTTGGCTGCAAATTGCATAATTTCATTGTTCCTGGTAGCTGAAATAATATTCCATTGTGTAGATGTACCACAGTTTTTTAACCCATTCTTTGGTTGAGGGACATCTGGGTTGTTTCCAGTTTCTAGCTATTACAAATAAGGCTGCTATCAACATAGATGAGGAAACTTCCTTATGATTCCGTGAACAGGCATTCGGGTGTATACCCAGTAGTGGTATGGCTGGGTCCTGAGGCAGAGCTATTCCAAGTTTTCTAAGATATTGCCAGATGGACCTCCATAGTGTTTGCACAAGCCTGCATTCCCACCAGCAATGGAGTAGGGTACCCCTTTCTCCACACCCTCGCCAGCATGTGCTGTCATTTGAGCTTTTGATCTTAGCCATTCTGACAGGTGTGAGATGGAATCTCAGAGTCATCTTGAGTTGCATTTCTCTGATGATTAAGGATGTTGAGTATTTCTTCAAGTGTCTCTCAGCCATTAGGGATTCCTCCTCTGTGAATTCTCCATTTAGCTCTGTCCCCCATTTTTTGATTGGATTATTTGGTTTCTTAGCATTTAATTTCTTGAGTTCTTTGTAGATTTTGGATATTAGCCTTCTGTCAGATGTGGAGTTGGTGAAGATATTTTCCCAATCTGTAGGTTGCCTGTTTTGTTCGAATGACAGTGTCCTTTGCCTTACAGGAGCTTTTCAGTTTCATGAGGTCCCATTTATTGATTGTTGATCTCAGGTCCTGAGCTGTTGGTGTTCTGTTCAGGAAGTTGTCACCTGTGCCAATGAGTTCGAGGGTTTTTCCCACTTTTACTTCTAGTAGATTTAGTGTGACCGGCCTTATGTTAAGGTCTTTGATCCACTTGGACTTAAGTTTTGTACAAGGTGATAAGTGTGGGTCTAATTTCATTCTTTTACAAGTGGACACACCAACGGGAACTTGGACATAGACTTTTTATTTTTTTATTTTTATTTATTTTTTTATATATTTTAAAATTATTTTTCTATTTTTTATTATTTTTTATCTGTGTGTCTGCTTATTTGTTTGTTTGTTTTTCAGTTCTCCCTCCTGGGCAATGAGACACTTTTCACTGGCGGTACTGCTTCATAGACCCCCAATGAATGAGAAGGCTCTTGGCCCTCATATGATCTCTCAACTGAGATGAGGACTGTTATATAAGGACACCCCACCTCAGAGAAATGGGATGGAAGGGTTAGGATGTAAAGAAAAAAAAATGAAATGTGATGTTTCAGCCTTTTACTACTAATTGTCATAAACTATTTAGGATAATTATGAAATGCAGACCAATAGTTATGCAAGCCGGTCATTGTGTTAGGTACTATGACAGCCTATTGTAGTTATTTTCTAAGCTAATCAGAAATAAAGCTGCTAAGAGACAAGCAACATCTGCTTATCTTAATATAAGAGATAGATAGGGCCTCTTCAAAAACCTCAAGAGATCTGCAGAATATGGCATTCAAAGATGTTTTTGTAATTTTAGATTTTTTTATATCGAGACATATCAACTTCTGACAGCACCCCCTATTCTACCCCAAGTAGAAGATGAGCATCGAAGAATCTCCAGTGGGAGATGATTGAATTAGCTGCAAGCCTACCTCTTGGTAGGAAAAGCCCCTTGCTCCAACTGTAGACAGAATGCTGTCCAAAAAGGACAAAACCTGGAAGCAGGTAAGTCGACAGCCTAGCTATGCCAAGACAGGGTAGGCAAGTCCTTCATAACCCCTGCTCTACAATCAATGTCTGTCAGAGAAACGGGGCCAAACGACTGAAGATCGATGATGTAATGTATGGAAAGAAAATGGGAACTGTCCAGGCAGCCACTGCTTTGTCATTTCTTAGTTTTGGAAGCTGCAGCCCCTGCACTTCCTATAAAATCAGATATATTTATCCCTCTCAGGTCTCTGAGGTGGTTGAAGAACAGATTGCTAGAGTCTCATAATTAAATTTTGAGTTGTTTAGGAGTCAAGAGAGTGTTATAGACCTAAGAAGATGCTTTTAAAATTGTGTTGAAAGTTAGTATGAATGTTGAGTTAGATATAGAACTTTATACTCATGGAGATGGTTAGATAGTAGAATGTTAAAGTTAGGTACCAAATCCATATGGACTGGACACTGGGAATGTACGCTAAGCCATATAACCCTCATAACTGTGGCCTAATTTCCTCTGTTGTTTTGTATTGTATTTATTATTACAAGAGAAAGAGCCATTTGTTGGACTGAAAGGGGAAACTGTAGGGGGAAATAAGATATACCTTAAACTTTAAAAAAAAAAAAAAAGAGGAAGAGGATGGGGGGTTGAGGGTGGGAGGGTGGGACTGGAGGGGGAACTGGGGAGGGGACCATGACTGAGATGTAACTTGAAGAAATAAAAAAATACAGAAAAAAAAAAATAGAAGAAAGCTGAGACTGGACCTAGTCCCCCTATACAATGTAGATGATGGGCAACTTTGTTGTCATACAAATCCCTTAGCAAGTGGAAGGGGTGGCATTTCAGTGATGGACTTTGTTACTTTTCAGTTGGTCACTTAACCCTAGCTGAGCTGCCATGTGTGGCCCCAGAACAAAAGGAACTTCTTAGCCTTCATGTGACTGATGAACTGAGGGGGATTGATGTGTGGGTGCCCCATACACTGGAGGAAAAAGATAGGTGAGAGAAGAAGTAAAGAATGAAAGGGTGGGGCTGGGAGGGAAAGGAGAGGGCTGTAACTTGAATTAATAAATGCCTGGAACCCCTGCAGGCACCCTGCATTCATATGCACATATTCACATGCACACACACACCACATACACGTAATTTAATGTAATAAAAATAAACCTTCAGTGTACATAGTATTTTCCTTATAGTCATTCTTTCTAGTTACCTTTTATAGTTACAATATATTATATTAGTTCCCTACAATATATTGTATATATATGAACAATATATATTACTTGTTTCTTGTTTAGTCTTTGTGGTAGTAAAATTTTGATTACTAGCTAAACATCTGAAATAAAAATCTACAACAAGGAAATTGTATTTACCCTCCAGATTTTAGAAGTTTCAGTCCACAGTTAGCTGCCTCCGTTGCCCTTGGCTTCTGACAAGAGAGAGAACATCACAGCATGGAATTCATGGAGAAGCAAAAGTGCTTCAGTTGTGACAGCCTGGTGGGAAAAAATAAAAGAGTAAAGAGGCGTTCTAAATGCCACCTCTACGAAGAGTTGACTTGAAGGAACCTAACTTCCTTTTGAAAGTCTCAACTCATCAAGGTTTTACCATCTTTTTTCATGTTTTGCTGGATGTATTAACAGAGCCCAGTTCCCAAATCATTTCAAACAAAGAAAGTAGAACTGTGTACACGCCACACCTTATTACAAGTTTCTTCATTCTACCATCAGCTCTGAAATGCAGAGTCTCTTAGCGACCAGCCCTAGCCCTGAATTAATGCTAACACTAACTAGCTCAGTCCCCTTTAGGACTAGAGTACTGCCCACAGCTGTGACGAAAACAGTGGCCAATCACATACAGTCAGATTGCGTTCCAAATAGATCAGAAAGTGAGGGGCAGAAAGATTAAAAAAAAAGACGTATTTGACTGCACCCCTTTCCCCTGGGGCTCCATTTCCTGGCCCACAACTCCGGCTGAACTACCAAAGGCCAGTTCTATTCTAAGAATCCAGGTAAGACACAGCCAGCTAACACTCCCAACACTCCCTACCTCCAATCTTTCCCCCCTCCATATTCTGGCCCACATCCCTGGCAGAGAACATCTACATTACTGAAGTCTACACTGTACCAGGAACCCCAGAGGCAATGTTGGCACCAGAGGTCAGGCCGGGGCAAAAAGCCCAGCAGAGAACTGATTTGCTCATCAGCGGAACCTCAGGCTACTCAGGTCTAAAGACCAGAGAAGAAACAAAAGTCAAGGAAAAAAACAGCCCAAAGCCATTCATTTAACAAAAATAAACTCAGAAATCAGCCCCTAAATCTATAACCCGAAACCCAGATGACTAGAGGTTAGGATGCAATATATGAGAAAACATTTTTTTTTTTAAAATAAGAGAAAAATGTTCATTTGGTATCTTTAGGTATTTTTCATATTTTACCTCTTGCACATAAAAGGTTGTGAATTTTCAAAAAAAAAAAAAAAAAACTGGGAAGAGAACAAAGATGGAGACTGCACCACCCAGAGCTCTGAGGAATATGAGAGAGCCATGGAAGCTCTGAGAGGTGACTTGGCAGCAGACAGGAGTCTCCAGAACAACTAAAAAAAAATAAAACAAAATCAACAACAGAACAGAATGACACATATATGAATATATGTTCTTCGCTGCCTCAGCTCAGTCAGCAGGCTGTAAGCACAAAGATCCTTCCTTTTGTTTTTTCAACATGTATATATTTACTCATTACATCTATATCACAGCCCCTTCCTTTCACCCCTCTGGGGCCAATCCTCTCACCCTATTCCCCCTCTACTTCCTCTCCTTCTCCTTGAGTATGGGGGAGCCCACCCTTACCAAGCCCCCTCAGTTCTACAATCATATGGTTGCTATGAGCTTTCTTTTGCACTGGTGCCCAGCATGGCAGCCAAATTAGAGTAAGGTATCCCACTAACAACAGGCACCATAGCCCATCACAGACACTGCTATTCCCAGCACTTGCTAAGGGATCTATAGGCCAAGTTGCCTATCATCTATATATGTATAGGGAGGCCTAGGTCTGGTCTATATATGCTTTTTTTTTTTCATGTTTGGGTTAGTGTTTCAGTCTCTGTAAGCCTCTAGGGGCCTAGATTGGTTAGTTCTGTTGATCTTCATATGGTGTCCTTGTCCCCTCCAGGTCTCCCCTCTTTCTATTCCTCCTCTCTCTCTTAGACATGGCTCCCAGAGCTCCACCTAATGTTTGGCTGTGTGTCTCAGCATCTATTTTGATTCTCTGTTGGGTGGAGTTTCTTGCAGGATAGTTGTGCTAGGTTCCTGTTCCTTTGCATCTGTCCATTTTAGGATAGTGATTCTGTACTTAAATGGCTAAAATCCAGTTATAAGTGAGTACATGTCATGTATATTCTGGGTGTGGGTTAGTTCACTCAGGATGAGCTTTCCTAGTTCTATCCATTTAGTTGCAAATTGTGTGACTTCTTTGTTTTTGAATGCTGAATAGTATTCCATTGTGAAGATATCTTTTCAACATAGTTCTTGAAATTCTAGCCAGAGCAATAAAACAACTAAAGAAGATCAAGGGGACACAAATTGGAAAGGAAGAAGTCAAAGTATTCCTATTTGCAGATAGTATGATAGTATACATAAGTGACCACAAAAATTCTACCAAAGAACCCTTACAGTTGATAAATAACTTCAGCAATGTGGCTGGATACAAAATTAATTCAAAAATATTAATAGTCCTTCTTTACACAAAAGATAAATGGAATGAAAAATAAATTAGGGCAACAACTCTTTTCACAATAGCCACAGATAATATAAAACACCTGGGGGTAACTCTAAGCAAGCATGTGAAAGACCTTTATGACAAGAACTTCAAGTCCTTGAAAAAAGAAATCAAAGAAGATACCAGGAGATGGAAAGATCTCCCTTGCTCATGGATAGGTAGGATCAACATAAAAAATGGCCATCCTACCAAAAGCAATATACAGATTCAATGCAATTCCTATCAAAATACCAATACAATTCTTTATAGACGTGGAAAAAGCAATTCTCAACTTCATATGAATTAACAAAAAACCCAGAATAGCTAAATCAATCCTGTATAATAAAAGAACATCTGGAAGTATCACCATCCCTGATTTCAAATTGTACTACAGGGCTATAGTAACAAAAACAGCATGGTACTGGTATTGAAACAAATAGGCTTATCAACGGAATTGAATCAAAGACCCAGAAATAAACCCACATACCTATGGTGATCACTTAATATTTGAAAAAGAAGCCAAAATTGTACAATGGAAAAAGGAAAGCATCTTCAACAAATGGTTTTGGTCTAACTGGATATCAACATGTACAAGAATGTAAAGAGACCCATATTTGTTATCCTGCACAAAACTTAAATCCAAGTGGATCAAAGACCTCAACATAAAAGTGGACACACTAAATCTAATAGAAGAGAAATTGGGGGAAAGCATCGAACACATTGGCACAGGTGACAACTTCTTGAACAGAACACCAATAGCTCAGGCTCTAAGACAAAGGTCCTTCCTAATGAGCTTTGAGACTGCCAGTGATAGCAGAGTATGATGTGTGGCAGTCTAAAATTCCAACAGAAACAAGTGTGAGATGTTTGCCCTGCTTGGAGATGGAGAGTTTGGGGCAGCCTACAAGCTCAGCATGTATGCCTTGTGAGCCCAGCTGTGGGGTAACCAGCACCTAGGACGTGGTGATGTGCAGCAGCCTGGAACTCACTTTGGACACAAGTTATAAGTGAATAGGACTCAGGCCCACCACCCAGCACCTAGCATGGAGCCATTGCTGCTGCAGCCCATGCTACTTGCCCTGCTGGGAGACAGGGAGTGCATGCAACAACTCTTCCTGCAGGCTATAAGCAAAAAGTTGGGGCCTGGTGAGCCAGGTGCAGACACTGAAGGCAATTAGGAGTGCAACAGTCAGGAACTCTCAAAGAACCTGCCTCCATTGCCTAACATAACTGAAACATCACTTTGACTCTGGGCAACAGCAGAATATCCCAGAGTCTTGACAATGGTCCAGTATTTATGGTGCTTCAGAAACTTTAAACCAGACCAATGACTCATTGCAATGAATATTTGCATGTAAACTTGTCTGGGCGCACACACACGCACGCGCACACACACGCACACATATGGTGACACACACATATATGATTGGTTATTTTACCTGGTTTATCTCCGCCTATAAAATAAGCAAAATCAAATCGAATTAATATAAAAAAAGGTAAGTTTCTTTGGAAACTGTGGCTCGAAGGTGAGTTCACCAGCCTGAGGGGATGAGATCAGAGGAAGTCACACCTGGACTATGCAGGGGAGGGGATTTATGGATTATAATCAAAGGAAAATGATGTGTCCATCACAAGTTGAACTGATACCCAGATATGGGCGTTTGGGGTAAGGGAGCTTAGAGTGCTATCTGGAATCCCAGGAATGCAGCATTGGGATTCTTGGCACCTTTTCCATTCAAAGGCCTTCCTGCTGGAGGGAGGGGGGATAGGGTTTTAAGAGACCATGTGAGGTTGTATATAAATATATACATATACATTCCACAATTCCAGTGCCATTGCAACAAATGAATATTTGATGGACGGTGGGAAAGATGGAGGAATGGAGTGGTGAATTAGTAGTGGAGATAAGCAGAACTAGAGAAGCGATGGTGGTGATAGGTGTGAGAGAAGCCTGTGGTGGATAGGGGAAATAGGTTGTTGCTGAGTAGGGCCGATAGAGTGGTGTGCAGTCACCTGGAGACTACACCCTGACTCAGTGCTCCCATCCAACATGATGCCAAGCCATACCATCTCCTTGGTTACGAGCAATGACAGGATGTCCAAGATAAAGAATGGTTTGTTTCCTGATTTGGACCTCCTTGAAAGGCCTCTATGGTCTCTGCAGCACCTGGAGGCCATTTTGGTATATGTGTTCAGCTTCCCAAGACAGTTTTAAAGCCAGAGGTTTATGTGGATATAGGTGATCCTATAGTAGCTGGGAATCATATCAGTATCCCTGGCCCTAATTACCACCTAAGGGTATATTCATATGAGTGGCCTGTGCTGCCATCTGTGGCCATGTTGATGTCTGTGTCCTTGTTGCTTCTGAGGGTCATGGCTGGGTATATGCTCCTACTGATACCAGGGTCTGTACTGATGTCTGTGGCCATTTGAATGTCAGTGTGTGTGATGCAGCCTGAAACTATGTGGATATCTGTAGTTCTTGCTCTCACCAGTGGTCATGCACAAGTCCGTGATTTGTGCTCCTGCTGACTCTAAAGGCCAAGGAAGCTACTTTTGCCATGGTATTGATGACTGCACACTCACAGCTGAGAGAGGGACATGGAAGGATGCTGTTACAACACCTATTCCCACTCTACTCCTCCCCAAAGTAATAGGCTAGACAGAAAGCCAATGAAAAGAACTATTAAAAATATAAGATACTGAAGTGCTCTCCATTATTGATGGGCTCTGTCAGGGTGTGGGTGGGGAAGGACTCAATTTTCTTTAAGGGGCTGGTCACTGGCAGTATGACCGTGCTCCAGTGAGTATATGGGCAACACAAAATGAACTTGGTTTTATTGTTGTTTAGGTGGTGGTTTGTTTGTTTTCTTTATTTTGTTTTTTTTTCTTTTTCTTCTTTTTTTGGAGGAGGGTGAGAGTAGGTCAAAAGGGTCACACGGGGAGTAGGGTGAACCTGAGAAGACTGTGAAGTGGGTGTGCTAGGGTTTGTGATGTGAAGTTCCAAATTATCAATAAAAATAATATGAAAAGGTCCCTACCCTGTTCCACCAGAGATCACAGGCCTGATGTACCTGGAAAATCCAGGACTGCTATACCAGGAACATCCAGCTTCATTGTTGGGCCACTGCTCCACCAATCGTCACAAGAGCAGTTGCACCAAGAACTCCAGCCCAAGGATACTAACTACACCAGGAAAACATAGGAAATAAATAACTCCAAAACCAAAAGAAAGAAAACACACATACTCACATGCACATTCTACAACCACCAAAATCAAAATAACAGGAATTAACAATCATTGGTCACTAATATATCTCAATGTCAGTGGACTTAATTCCACAATAAAAAGACACAACTACAGAATGGATTTGAAAACAGGATCCATCATTTTGCTGCATACAAGAAATAACACCTCATCAACAAAGATAGACATTATCTCAGAGTAAAGGGCTGGAAAAAGGTTTTCCAAGCCAATGGACACAAGAAACAAGCTGGACTAGCCATTTTAGTATCTAACAAAATAGACTTTTGACAAAAATTAATCAAAAGAAATATAAAGGGACACTTTATACTCATCAAAGGAAAATACCAAGATAACATTTTAATTCTGAACATTTACGATCCAAATGCAAGGGCACTCTCATTCATAAAAGAAACTTTACTAAATCTTAAATCACACATCAAAACCCACACATTAGTAGTGGGAATCTTCAATACCCTGCTCTCATCATTGGACAGATCATCAACATTGAAACTAAACAAATAAATAATGATATTAATAAACATCATGAATCAAATGAACCAAACATATATATATATATATATATATATATATATATATATATATATATATAAAACTTTTAACTCAAACACAAACACAAAAAAAATACATTCTTCTCAGAACCTTCTCCAAAATTCACCATATACCTGGTCACAAAGCAAGCCTCAACAGTTACAAGAAAATTGAAATAACCCCTTGTATCTTATCAGATCACCATGGATTAAAGATGAACTTCAATGATAAAAAGAGCAGAAAGACTACAAACTCATGGAAACTGAAAAACTCTCTGCTCAGTGATCGTTGTATAGGGAAGAAGTAAAGAAAGAAATTAAAATCTTTCTAGAATTTAATGAAAATGAAGACACAATATACCCAAACTTACTTATGGGACACAAAAAAGCAATGTTAAGAGGAAAGCACTAATTACCTTCATAAAGAAATTGGAGAGATCTCATACTAGCAACTTAAAAGTACACCTGAAAGAAAGGTCTAGAACAAAAAGAAACAAGCACATCCAAGAGCAGCAGACAACAGGAAATAATCAAACTCAGTTCTGAAATAAATAAATTAGAAACAAAGAGAGCAATTCAAAGAATCAATAAAACTAAGAGCTGGTTCTTTGAGAAAAACAACAGGATATATAAAACCTTAGCTAAATGTACTAAAAGGCAGAGAGACAGTATCCAAATTTACAAAACCAGAAATGAAAGGGGAACATAACAGCAGACACTGAGGAAATGTACAGGATTATTACTTCAAAAGCCTTACATCAATATTCTTACTTCAAACGCCTGTACCATACAAAATTAGAAAATCTAAATGAAATGGATCACTTTCTTGATAGATTTCACTTACCAAAGTTAAATGAGGATCAGGTAAACAAATTAAACAGTTCTGTAATCCCTAAGGAAATAGAACCCTTCTTTAAAAGTCTCCCAACTGAAAAAAGGCCTGGGCCAAATTGTTTTAGTGCAGAAAGTGTCTGTATTCACAGAAGGTAGGATAGTATACATAAGTGACCCCAAAAATTCTAGCAGAGAACTCCTCCAGTTTAATAAACACTTTTAGCAAAATGACTGGACACAAAATTAACTCAAAAAAATCAGTAGCCCTCCTTTATATAAACAATAGGCTAAGATAGAAATTAGGAAAAAAAACACCTTTCATAATAGGTACAAACAACATAAAATATCTTGGAATAACTCTAAGTAAGAAAAAACCTCTATGACAAGAACTTCAAGTCTCTGAAGAAAGAAACTGAACAAGATATCAGAAGATGGAAAGATCTCCCATGCCCAAGGATCAATAAGATGAATACACTAAGAATGGTCATTTACCAAAAGCAATCTACAGATTCAATACAATTCCCATCAAAATCTTGACACAATTCTTTTCAGACTTTGAAAGAACAATTCCAAACATTATCTGGAAAAACAAAAACAAAACAAACAAACAAACAAACAAAAAAAGGATAGCGAAAGCAGTCCTGTACAATATAAGAACCTCCATAGGTAACATGATCTCTGACTTCAAGTTGTCCTACAAAGCAATAGTAATAAAAATTGCATGGTATTGCCATTAGAAAATACAGGTAAATCAATGGAATCGAATTGAACACCCAGAAATAAACCCAAACACCTATGGACACTTGATTTTTAACAAGGATGTCAAAATCATATGATAGAAAATGGAAAGCAACTTCAACATATGGTGCAGGTCTAACTGGATGTCTGTGTGTAGAATTCTAATAGATCCATGTTTATCACACTGCACTTAACTCAAGTTCAAGTGGATCAAAGACCTCAACATAGAACTAGATACACTAAATCTAATAGAAGAGAAAGTAGGAGAAACGCCTTGAACTCATTGGATCAAAAAACAACTTACTAAACAGAACACCAGCATCTTAGGGACTAAGATCAACAATTAATAATGGAACCTCATGAAACTGAAAAGCTTTTGTAAGGCCAAGGACACCATCAATAGAACAAAACCGTAGCCCACACATTGGGAAAAGATCTTCACTAACTCTACATCCAACAGAGAGATAATATCCAAAATACATAAAGAACTCAAGAAATTAAACACCAACAAACCAAATAATCCAATTAAAAATTAGGTACAGAGCTAAACCAAGAATTCAGAACAGAGGAATCTCTAATGGCTGAGAAGCACTGAAAGAGATGCTCAGCATCATTAGTCAACAGGGAAATGCAAATCAAAATGACTATAAGATTCTATCTTACACACATCATAATGGCTAAGATCAAAAACTCAAGTGACAGCTTTGGCTAGTGAAGATAGAAATGGGAATGCTCCTCTAATGCTGATGGGAGTGCAAACTTGTACAACCATTTCTGAAATTAAAATGGTGTTTTCTCAGAAAATTGAGAATAATTCTACATCAAGACCCAGCTATACCACTTCTATGTATATACCCTAAATATATGTCACCAAATCACAAGGACATTTTCTCAACTATGTTCATAACAGCTTTATTCATAGTAGCCAGAAATTGGAAACAACTCAGATGTCCCTTAACAGGGGAGTGAATAAACAAATTGTAGTACATCTACACAATGGAATACTACTTCACTATCATAAACAGAGATATCATGAAATTTGCAAGCAAATGGGTGGAACCAGAACAGATCATCCTGAGTGAGTTAACACAGACCTAGAAAGACACACATGGTTTTTTACTTACTCATAAGTGTATATTAGCCATTGAGTACAGAATAACCATGCTACAATCCACAGACTCAAAGAAACTAAGTAACAAGGAGGCTCAAGGGATGATGCTTGGATCCTACCTACTAAGTAGGGAAAATGAAATGGACATCGGAAGTGGATGGAGAGAGGGAACTGGGTGAGAGAGGGAGTAGAGAGGGGAATGAGGAGGAGGTGGGGATCAGGTATTGTAACAGCTGAGATGGGGGTGGTAAGAGGGCTGTGAGAGAGAAAGGAAATTGGTATTAGGGCCTCTCTAGGACAAGCTGGAGACCTGGGATGGGGGATCCTCCTGGGAGGATATTGGTGTGGCCCTAGCTGAGACTCCTAGCAGTGGGAGAAACTGAGACTGAAGTGACCATTTCCATTAGCCAGGCAGGACTTCCAGTAGAGGGAGGTGAACACCAATACACCAACAAAACCTGCCACCCAAAATTTGTCCTGTCTACAAGATATTCAGGGAAAAAAGATGGAACATAGATTGAGGGAATGGCCAATTAATGACTGCTCCGCCTTGAGATTCACCTCATGGGAGAGACCCAACCCCGATAATATTAATGATACTCTGCTGTCCTTGCAGACAGAAACCTAACATAACTGTCATCTGAGAGGCTTCATTAAGCAGATAATGGAAACATATGCAGAGACACACAGCCAAAACATTAGGCAGAACTCAGGGACTCTTGTGGAAGAGTTGGAGGAAGGATTGGGGGAGCGAGGGGTGTCAAGAACACAACAAGAAGACCTACACAGCCAATTAACTTGGGCACAGGGAGGCTCATAGAGACTGTATGACCAACCAAAGAACACATATACAGACTGGTCCTGGGAATGATGGGCTACTAGGTCCTCAAGTGAATCTCCTAACACCTGGAGCAGGGACTGTCTCTGACTTGGACTCTATTGTCTCCCTCTGGATCTTCCTTGCCTTGTTTCAGTGAAAGAGGAGGCACATAGTTCTGATTTCATGTGCCAGAGTGGGTTGGTACCAGAATGGGGGGTATGGGGAAGTAAGTGGGAGGGTGGGACTAGGAGGAGATGAGGGAGTGAGGTTGTATAAGTGTAAAGAGAATGAATAATTTACCATAACAACTTAGTTTTACACTATGTGTAGTGTTATTAGGGTGAGATGACATGCCATGCTATGTAGGTAGCCATTTCTTGGTACAACTGAAGAATGGGTGAACCTTGAAGACTGCCAATGAAGAATCAAAGAGCAGTATAGAAATTCAAGTTTCTTTTGAGGTTACCTGCTCATATTGTTTTCAAACTTGAGGATCACAACCTGTGCCCAGAGACAATTCCACTATTCCTAGTGAAAAGCAGAAAAAGAATGCTTATTCACAAGGCCATGTTGGGAAGAGGGTGAAAAGAGACTCAACCCTTTCAGGTGCATCTTCTATAGGAGATAAAATTTTAAATAGAGGGCCAAAACGTGCACATCTATGCAATCCCTGTCAAGGTCAAGGTGTGATCTCACTCACCATGGACCCATCATTGTCTGAGTTTCACTTTCATCCTGTAAATTAGTCTCACTAGTTTTTAGAGCTGTGAAAACTCTTTTCTGAGACACAATTTCCTGTCCACAGTGGTGCATGAGATTTCTGGGGATATTATCATTTTGGGGATCCATTGTTTCAATATTCTGATAGTCAGATAGAGAGACACAAGTGTTTAGAATATCAAATTTCTTCCGGGCTAGTTACAATATCTTTCCTGTATAATTTGTAGACTTTTGTCATCTTTATATTTTTACACTATTGTTGCTGTTTATTGGAAATCTTTGTTCAGTTCATGATATTAAATTATCATAAGGTACATGTTGATTATGTATATGTGCTTCATATTGCAGAAAAGAGTCAAAATAATATCGATTAAAAAGTTTTGTGCTATGCATTTTATGTAAAATATCACAATATCAAATTGTAAAACTCTTCCAATCTAACTTCCCTAATATGTTAGCAGTTCTTTTTGAAACTGTGGGCTAGCATGGATGCTGTCAAAACAATACTATTAAGATTTCCTATTGCATGGCTTTTCTTAAGGATATGTGAGCAAATGTCTACTCTCCTTAGAGCACAAAAAAAAAAAGAAAAAGAAAAAGAAATAAAACACAAGGAAGCAATTATAACCCATTGTAACTGGATAAACCAACAAGTTTAATTAGGTGTGGGAAGCTTATAGTCAACTTAAGAGGAGAATGGGCAACTTAGAGACAATTATAGCTAAAGAAATTGTTAAGTATTTACATAAATTCGGGAGATATGAGGATGTACCTTCGTACAGTGGCCATGTAAAACTATCACCTTACTTGCATTCTTGTGAGCCTAAAGTGTCCTCTTCATCTTCCATAAGGAAATGGCAGTGGGATTAATCTTGGGAGAGTCTCCTACAGAGAATCAAACTTGCTTCAATTTGAAGAAAGCACTGACCATATCATGCTCTGAGGACAGCATTGTACCATATCTGGCCCTCATACCGAAAGACCCAGGGGAGGGAATTTCCTCACCCGACGCTCAGGATATCACGGCCACCCCAAAACTCGCAAGAGACCATCTTGATGCAATCGCAAGAGGTTTATTTCGGGGGGGAGGGTGAGTGCACTGAGGGCACCACTTGTATCCCACACAGGGGTAGGAGCCGCGACCACAATTTGAGGGAGAGTAGACTATTTTATAGGGGAGCACCACAGATTAAGGGGGTGGGGGAAATTACAGGTGGGAAGTACCAGCCCAGCCCATTGTTTACCACAACCCAAGGGGGAGGCGAAATACAGGTGGAATGTACCAGCCCATTAGTTAGTCAGTGGGAAACATCCTACATCTGTTTTTCTCAGGAATGAATCTAATCTTGTTTTGTTATCTACTTTGTGGTCATCCAGTTCCTGAAACCCTGGGGGCCCGAGGTCCAATTGACCTTTATTCTTGGTTTCACCCTTTTTATGGTCAGCTAAGTTCCTGGGACCTGGCAGCTGGCCTGGCCCTACTGCCGACTTAGGGGGCCTCTTAATAATTTTTATTCCCTTCAATACTTCCCTATAAAGACATACTTTAAACAAAAATCACAAGATCAATTTTATTTCAGTTAAGACAAAGACAATATTTGAGTTAAAATACATCTGAGGCCTCAATAATCAACCTGAATACTGCATCAGGAGATAATATGATATAAACTTAAAAAGATTAAGGAGGAATAAATTATCAAGATTAATCTGCAATTCATTCTGTCTAGCACACAGCTCAGGAACTCAGAGTCAGTACTCTTAATTTGAATGGGTTTACTTTCATTTAATTTCATCAGTCAATATTTAAACACTAATAGCTCCTCTCTATTATTATCCAGCCCCCATTACAGTTTGTGATGCTAATGTTTTAATGCTGAGAACAACTGTCCCTCCCTGAGCACCACATTTTACATTTGACAAAAAAATGGCTGTATCCTCTAATAGCAGATTAGTGTTGGGCTAATGTGCTTAATAACATCATGCAAGGAAACCTCAAACTACAAGCCCTTGGACAATAAGGATGATTGACAGCATCCCACATATTTCAAAGTATAAAATTGGGAAATAATTATTTCTTAATTTCCTTTAATAAGTACAGAATTTTTAATTCTTTAAATTTTTCTTATTCTGTTCTGAAAGAAAATTTTTAATTGAAATTTGCTTTTTTTCATACAATATATTCTAATTATGGTTTTTCCCTACTGAGATTTCCCCCATTATCTCATTATCCTCAACTGCACACCCTCCCTTTCTCTCATTAAAAAACAGACAACTAAAAGTGATAATAAAAATCAAAGAGATATAATAAAAATAAAAAAACAGAATTGGGCAAAACAAACAAGCAAACAAAGAGGAAAAACAAGAGTCAAAGAAAAAGCACAAGGAACACATACACTGAGACACAAACATTTGTACACACCAAAAATACATAAAAACAAAATCGGAAACCATAATATAATAAACAAAAGATCTGCAAAAACTTTTTAATTTCCCAGAGAAAGCATTATGAGACAAAAATATCAAAATATACCATTCATTTTTCTTTGTGTTGGCCATCTACTGCTTGATGGGCATTAAGCATTCCCTAAGTGCAGCTTGTATACCCACTCAGAGTCCATTGGAGAAAATTAATTTTTCCTCAGTGGGAAGTTATCAATTAGAGTTAGCACCTGTGTTAGAGATTAGCTTATGCCTCTGTAGGCTCTGTGCATACTACCACATTTCTTATTAATTCATATGTGCATCCATCCTCGTTTTTTCTCTTTCTTTCATTGAAAATAATTTTAATATAATATATTCTTATATTTTGATTATGGTTTTCTCTCCTACTCCTCCCAGTTCCACCCCACCTTCCACCGATCTGGATCTATCCCCTTTCTGTCTTTCATTTCAAAGAAACAGTCTTCTAAGAGATAAGAGTAAAATAAGATAAATAAGATAAAATAAAAACACACATCCAAATAAGACAAAACAAACAGAAGGAAGAAAGCCCTAGAAGAGTTTCAAGAAACATAGATGCACAGACCCACTCATTTGTTCCCTCAGGAGTTCCATAAAAATAAAAATATTGGAAGAGAGAGAGAAGAAAATGAAAAAAAAAAAAAAAAAACCCTGACATGGCCTTATAAGACAAGGAACTTCCAAAGATGTCATGAGAAAAGAAAGCACTAAAGATGTCATTGAATTTGTTTTCTGTTGGTCATTTTCTGCTGGACATGCAGCCTACCCTTAAGAGTAGTTTGCTTCCCCAGTGAGAACTCTGGGAGAAAACAAAACGTTTGTTTGTAAGTGGCTATCAATTGGAGATTACCTCTGGGTTAGTATGGAAGTGTGTGTCCATATGTCCTTTCATTTCTAGGATCCAATCTCGTGCAGACCCATGTAGACCTTGTGCATGCTGTCATAGACTTTATGGCCTAATATGTGTGTCAGTCCTGTTGTGTTTAAAAGGTTTTGTTTCTTTGGTGTCCTCCATCATCTTTGGCTCTTAGACTCTGACTCCAGTCTTAATGTTTCACAATATTATAGTGTCATAGCATAATGAACAAGCAGAAGAATATCACATTGTCTCTTAAGAGCTGTGGAAAACCATATTAACAAGGAAATTAATATTGAAATTTAAAAAAAATCTAAAAAACCCCTACAAATATGGATGCTGTGAGCTCTGAAGTTTTAGAAACTGAGGGAGCACAAAGAAACACTATTTTGAAATATTTTTAGATTTATTGGGTGTGCTGGGCATGCCTTTAATCCCAGAACTCACACTTCAGAGGCAAGAAGACCATGAAGTTGAGACCAACTTGGACTATGCAGAAATATAAAGACAGCCTGGATTACATAGACAAATCTTGTCTCAAAAAATGTGTTTATACATATTTATATTTGGGTCTTATAGTATTGATCTATATTGACTTGTTTTATTGAATTATAAAACTTATAAGACATTGTTTTCACTCTTTAGTGTGCCTGAAGCTAGTTATTATGACTCTAAAACCCTGAACACTAACCACTTAGAATATACCAAGAATAATGGTAGCTATTAAAATCAAGTTACACCTATAATAAGTGGTATGCGTTAAAGAGCTTAAACATCATTATTGGTGTTTTACACCCCTACTTAATTGCTGCTAGCAAAACAATGATGAGATAGGTGCTATTAGCACTATTTTATAAATGAACCCTTCATGCCTTAGAAAAGTTAATTTATGCAGAGTAATTATGTAAGTAGTGAACTGGGATTTCAACCCAGGTTGCCTACCACCAAACTTCTCCATTGAGAAATTCCAAAGGAACTGATATCAGCCTTGGGATATAATTTCAGATTACTAAATTAAAGCACACCCATAATTTGTGGAAAGTTGTATTGAGTCAGATTCCCATCTTTAATTCAGACAACCCACTGAGCTGTAAACATTTGTTACACCTCCCCTAATGCTTCAACAAAACTTTTTAAAAATTGAATTTCTGAAAAGAAATAGTGCAAAGGAGTAGCTAGATAAGAAAAATCACTTAGAAAAAGTATTTGTAAAATACTTATTTTCAGTATAATTCTGGGTCCTGCTAAACAAAACCTTTTAGTGAGTCAGTCTCAGCAATTCTTCTCACACTTATCTGCAACAGCAATTGTTCAGAGAATAAATTGCATGCATGGGAAGACTGCTCTCCATTGACTTGAAACACTAAGTAATTATCTCATTCTGTCCCACCAAATCTGCTCAGTAAGTTAAAATAGACTCAACTTGATGAAGTATGTCATTTGAAATTCTTAAGTTTGTAATTTGAATGATTACTTTTTTCCATAAGCTGCTTAGAGATTTTTTTCATTTGTAAAAGCTAAAACATTTGGCTATAGAAACAGCATCAACAGAACTTGTCATGAAATCCTTTGCTTGTTAATCATCTTCTCCTGATAATCTAAATGATGATTAGTCTGCCTCAGTGAATTCTTGACTCTTCTAATGCACAGTTAGTTTAATCCGTGTTACACATTCTGATTTGTTATAATTTGAGAAGTGGAATTGAGAAACAATCCTTTCAAAACCCAAGTGATTAAGGGCAAAAGAAAATATTTCAAATATAAAAGAAATTGTTTTCTTTTAAGTATATTTAGCTGTGGCCAGATGTCATATATATTAGAGATGTACTTAGATAATGTAATCTCTAACTCAAAAAATTAATCATAATCAAAAAGCATAATGTAACTAGAAGATTCATTTGCCATTTTGATTTACAATGCACTCTATTTTTATTAAATATGAAACTTTTACAAAATGCAAAAGATTGTAATAAAAGCTATCTAATTTAGGGCAAGGTCTTTTTCATGTAAATAAATTTTTGGAAAAGATTGGGAATGAAAATGATCTATAAATACACTTGAAAATTATTTTCAGAAAATTAATATTACTGTGTATATAGTTTTAAAGAGTATACATATTTATACCATATTACATTTATACTTTCTATACAGACAAGTATATAGTATAAAGAGTATGTCTTAATAGAACAGGACAAAGAAGATGAGTATATAGTATAGAGTATGGTTGGATAAGTATGAGTATATAGTATAAAGAGTATGTAGTATAAAAAGTATATACTATAAAGAGACAGACTTCAAGAATTATATCTTGAATAGACACAGATAGATAATTCTCAGACAATATGCTTTCATTTTGTATGGTTGAATAGAAAAGATTTGGACAAAGATGAGTATATGGTATAAAGAATCTGGCTGGCAAATATGAGGACACAGTATAAAGAGTATGGTTGAATAGACAGAGCTGGACAGTTCTCAGACAATATGAATTTATTTTGACAAACCATCTAATTTATTTTAGGATGAGCCAGACATGTATGCATTGCAGAATCATACTTGACTTCTTGACTGTCCACACTCCTTTGTCCATGCAGTATTTTCATATCCTTTCTGTTACCCATCTTTCCATTGTTATCTGACTTGCTAGTCCTACTTGTAATCATTCACCTTCCTCTTTCCTACTTTCAGTCTATTTTTGCATTCACTTAGATAATAACATCAGGGAATCTGGAAAGACTGTTTAGTAGGTAAGAACACTTACTTTCAAACCAAGAGGATCTGCCTTTTGATCTACTTCATCCACTTAAAAAGGTGTGGACACTCGTGTTTGAGAGGGAGACAGATGGATCCCAGGGTCTTACTTATTGGACAGGATGCCTAGCCAAAATAGTGAGCGTCAAGTGAGAGACTCTATATCCAAAATTACACTAGGAGAGATTGAGGAGCGCACCCTCTGGCACCCATATTGCAGTCATGGGGGCAAACACTTGAACACACATTTGTGTAAACATCACACCACACATTCACATAAATAGAAATCTCTCCCAAAGATTAACTTTCATATCGGATACAATATCTATACCTTTTTGGTTTGTTTTCATTCTAAAATAGCTAAAGCATTAGAAACAAAGGTATTATGTGACAGAAAAATAGGCAAAATTCCAATACTCAGAAATTCTCTATTTTAGAGCTAACAACCCATGTAGCTGATAGAAATATTCTTGTCTGCTTGGTCTGTGGACTTTTTGGACATGATCGTCTTATCATGTAGCTTACAAAATGCTAGTCTTACTTTACAACCTACAGCAACAAACAGAAAATAGTTCTTTGGAGGTATTTTTATCTTTGGTATTTGTCAGTATTTATTTCATTAATTTTATGTCTTATTTTATGAATTATTTTATTGAGCTTGAAACGTACAGAGAACACAATGTGTTTTTCTTACACCATCAGTCCTGTCCTGCCTTGTCTCAGTACACTCTACAAATAAATATGAACCTACAAAAAGAAAGGCTCTTATTTAACCACTCAGTTAATGATAAAACCAAAGGTGAGTCTGAGAGCTGTTTGTTCTGATAATATCAAAGGGAAACCTTGTCTTGAACAATGCCTTGTTCCTTAGGTCATTGCTTCACAAAGATACATGCAGGCCTAAAATGAATCCTGGTTAAAAGAGAGAGTGAATAGTACAGTTGAGTACATAAATAAATATTTTTCACTCCTTCTGAGAAAACTAGTGTCCATCCACCAGTACTTATGGGTGAATACCACCTGCCTGGTGATAAAGGAAAGAAAGAAGGTGGTTTACTAGATTGACATCACAGCCCAGCTTAATAGGAGGAGTGCTAGTACACTTGCTTGGAGGGTATGATGTTTTAAGTTATTAAAACTCCTTCTAATTGCAAATATTAACGTCCCTATATAATGGTAAATATCAAGTACACACAAAAAGCACATTTTTAATGTGAAGGTTTTACAGTCATGTTAATGAAGAAACACTTGTCTTTTCTATTACAAGTAAGAATATACTTCCAAAATTCATAGTAATCTGTGTCAAGGGTCCAAAAGTAATGCTTATAGCAAGTATGATACATAGTCATTTTATTTGCCTTATATAATAACTTTCATTGAAAAACTCCATTATTAAGATTGTGCTATATTGATATTTGGCTAATTATTCTAGTTTTGTGGAAAATAAGACATATATATCCTGTGAGGATATTTTAGCGCAATCTGATAAACAGTAAAATTCCTCAATGACAGTTTTATAGCCTTTGGGATTTCACCTCCACTCTTTGGACAGACTCAGTTCTAATAACCTTTTTGAGAAGTTGCACTGAATCCATTCAAATACCCAACATACCGACCAGGGCACTAGCAGTGCATTGATAAGCTTCATGGCTGGCCCTCCTGGAAAGTCTCAGCTTCTTGGTAATGGGAGATCAAAGACCTATCTACCAAGTTCTTAAGTCTGCTCATATGAATAGCAGATGGACACAGTTTAATAAGGATACAAGTCAAAATTTCATGCAGAGCAGGGAAGGGCTACAAATATAGTATTATATTATTTAATTAATAAAAGCATAGAATATTACACAGCAATAAAAATTAGATAGTCAGAACCATGTTTTCTCTAACTTGAATCCTGCTGCTTAGGTCTAGTTGAATCCTGTCATGTACTTACAGGTGCCCATAATCACTAAATCAAAAAATTCAGAAACAACAAAAATATTTATAATCTCTTCCAGGGACAACCAAACCTCTAACTCCCCAAGCTAGAATGTTACAGTGATCTCTTATAAACTCTTATAAAATAAGAGTTATTTTCAGATATGTGAGTTCTAAATATAATCTAAACATCTTATGTCTTAATTGTCTTGTGTAACAAAAATACTTGAATACCTTACTCATAAAGTTTGCTTCTAACTTGCTTCATTATTATATGCAAGAATCTTGTGGAAAAAATACAGACTGTAACAATATAAGGATCTTTATAGTCCTTGGAATGCTTTAGGAAGACATTGATGAAGCAGAAATTTATAGGAAACAAAAGAAAAGGAGGACTACAGTGGATGTCATTAGACAGAAATATTCTGTGGTAAGAGTTAAAAACAAACAAACAAACAAAACATGAGTATTGCCAGTTTCCCTATAGTTCCCTGTAGCAGGAGTACATTTACACAATCGGTAAAGGTAAGATTATTGGAGGGCTATAAGGAGTCTGTTTTTGTCATCACACTTTAATAAAAAAGATTAGAGGATTTATTTTTAAGAGAAAGTTTAAGGAATTGGCAATGAAGGTCAATAGAGATATATTGCCATCAAGAGAAGTAGGAGAGAAAAGTTGAAAGAAATTTTGTTGAAAATTCAGAAGCCAGTGATGTTTAGTTATGGGACAAGAAAGGTCTTATTTAGGCCCAATGTTTAGAAATAAATCAGAGATAGACAAATAACAACAGGAGCTGGCTGAACTATTTGAAAAAGGTTCACTCAACATTGACAAGGCTATAAAAACAGTTATTCTGGTAGTTCTTTGATTTTAAAAAGATAATTTGACAAACCTGCATGTTTGTCTGCTTCCAAACATGATATTTTTCTTACATGAATAGAATTTATTCTGGATTTGTCTTATAAAAATATCAGTAATTAGTAAAAGATAATTGTAAGCAATAATAATCCTTTCCTCCTAGCCAGCTTTTAGTCTTCTCAATCTTACTTCGCATAGAATTAAAAATATAAAAATAATGAGACTGGAAGAATGGCTCAGAGCACTTGCTGCTCTGCCAGAGGACCCTCGTTTGACTCTCAGCTCCCATGTAGGCAGCTCACAACTCCCTCTAACTACAGCCCCAGCATATCCAACACTTCATTTTGCCCTCTCAGTCACCCAGACCCATGAGGCATACATTCAAACAAATGCACACATACATCAATACATATTTTAGTGTTAGAAAAAAAAAACAGTTAATTGCAAAGTAAACACATCACCTTTTAAGACTAGTAAATAAAACTTTCCTTGATGTAGTGGTGCAACTGTATAGTGAGGGGAAGGAATGAGTGCAATGGGTTAGCCCTACTAACTGCTTATCATCAAGTTTATGCTTCGGATAATTTAGAGTGTCACTATGCTGCTGATGAGAGGAGGTGGAAGATGTGAATATTTAAAGAGCCTGCCTATATATGTGAGGGACTGATGAGAATATCAATGCCAACTCCTTGCTAAGTTTTACATTCACCATTTGTCCAAGAAAGTGAAGCCACTCTTCCTTTTTCAGTGTGTGGGCCATCAAACACTTCTGATGCAGGCATGCCTTCTTCCTGAAATGTCAATCCTCTGGGTCCTCAATCTTCTTGGCTCATCTCATCATGCAGGTGATAATTCATTTGGTCCCTTCTCTGCATGTCTGGAGCTGAGTTATGCAAAGTAGCTGCTACATTCTTCTTAGCTTCTGACCCATAGCACTGTTTTTATGTTCCTATGGCACTTTTTCACATGAACTGATGGCTTGATTTTGAAACCTTGTAGAGAGCTGCGATGTGCCGCGCCCTAAAGATGGTGCTGGTCTCTGCCTTCCACCAGCCCGACGGTGAGCGCTCTCGATGATAATAAGTTCATATTTGGCAAAGACCACTGATCTGGTTTGCTTCCGCATACGTGGGCCTCTAAGAGACCTCCACTTGGCTTTACTTGACTGGCTGTTCATTTTAGTATTTAGCCTGTGGGTTGGGTCTGCCCAGGCATTTGGAATTCAGAACACTGTTTTCAAGGGACCTAAATAAACTGCTGGAGAAGAGCTTTTGTGAGTTGCGTCATCCTTGCTGGACAAGGGGGGACGCGACAAAGTGGTGGCCCGTACGGGGACCCAGAAAAGACTCAGAACTCCTGCAGTCAGGGGCAGCGCTGGTAAGTTCCTGGGATAAATCAGGACAATAAAGTTTCACGGAAATAATGAACACAAGGTAAAGTTTCGCGGAGATAGAGAACAAAAGGTAAAGTTTCACAAAAATAGCGAACAAAAGGTAAAGTTTCACGGAAAGTTGCGAACTAAAGGTAAAGTTTCGCGGGGAAGCAGCAAACCAAAAGTAAAATTTTTAAACATGGGATTGTCTGAGTCACACCCAATTTTTCTGGCTCTTCAGGAGCTACTTTTAGCTAGAAATTTAAAGATTAAATTTTGAGTTGTTTGGGAATCAAGAGGGTGTTCTAAGAAGATGCTTTTTAAATTGTGATGAAAGTTGAGTTGGATATAGAACTTTAAACTCATGGAGATAGATCGACAGTAGAATGTTGAAGTCAGGTGCCAAATACATATAGACTGGACATTGGGATTGTATGCCAAGCCATATAACTCTCATAATTTTGGCCTAATTACCTCTGTTGTTTTGTATTGTATTTATTATTATAAGAATAAGAGCCATTTGTTGGACTGAAAGGGGGAGCTGTTGGGGGGAAAAGATATATCTTAAACTTAAAAAAAAAAGGAAGGGGATGGGTGGGTTGAGGCGGAAGAGGGTGGGAGGGTGGGACTGGAGGCGGGGTAGGGAGGGGATTTCAATTGAGATGTAACTTGAAGAAATAAAAAATAAAGTAAAAAAAAAAAAAAAGTCTACCCTAGAAAGATTTTTAAATGAATGTGATTCTGTGGCTCCGTGGTTTGCGGTGTCCGGGAATCTTATGGAATCCTGCTGGGACAAATTAGGCAGGGACTTGGATTTTGCTTGGGAGCAAGGGACTCTAAAACATGGAGTAAGACCGATTTAAAAAATGGTGAGGAGTTGTTTAAAAGATCAGAGGTGTTGTAATACAATCAAAGAGGGAAAATCAGCCTTAAAACTGCTACAAGGGGAAAGATCTGAACAGGTAGACAGTAAAAAGAAAAGTAACAAAGGGGAGAGATTTAAACAGACAGACAGTGAAAAGGGAGGCAAAAAAAAAAGTTCCTCTCTATCCCGATCTTAAAGATTTTAGAGATTTTAGAGATTTGGAGGACTCAGAGAACACAAATTCTGAGGGAGAGCTACACGCTTTAATAGAACAGTTGGAGAGGACTGTTATTAAAAAAAAGAAAAAAAAAGTAAAAGAAAAGGGCATGTCGGCGGCAGTCGGTGTGGGTGGAGCTGTTACTATAGCGCCTGACACGTCAGCGACAGTCGGAGTGGGTGGAGTCGTTGTTACAGCGCCTTCAGCCACGCTGGCGGCAGCTGGTGTAAACAAAGCCGTTGCCATGGCGCCTTCGACTCCTCCTCCATATCCAGAAGCCACTCAGATAGATCAGCCAGTTCAGTCCCTGAAAGTAGGGAGATCTTTCTGCCCGGGGATGTGGACACAAGTAAAAACAGAGTTACAGTTTGCCTATCCGGTATACCAAGACCCACAAGAGAACAGGTACGAGCAACCGCTTGATTTTAAGGTGGTTAAATCTCTTACAGAGTCGGTTCGTACCTATGGTACTACTGCTTCTTTTACAATGGCTCAAGTGAAAACATTAAACAGACATTATATGACTCCGAGTGATTGCAGTGACCTGGTCCGCGCCTGCTTAAGTCCAGGACAATACTTAGATTGGAAAGCTTTCTTGATTGAGTATGCCACTAAACAAACAGCCAATAATCAGAGAGATAAAAATCCAGCCTGAGATAGAGATATGCTGCTTGGACAGGGGAAATTTGCCAACCAACAGATAGGATATCCTATTCAGATTTATGAACAAATAAACAAGATAGCTATCAAGGCTTGAAGATCTCTCCCTAATAAAGGGAAAGTGAATGGAAACTTAACTAAGATTCTACAGGGCCCCATGGAGCCCTTTTCAGACTTTGTAACACGAATGGTGGAAACAACAGAAAAGATTTTTGGTGACCCGGATGCTGCTTTGCCACTAATAAAACAGTTGGTCTATGAACAATGTACCAAAAAATGTAGAACTGCTATCACCCCTTATAAAAACAAAGGCCTAGAGGCCTGGATGAAAGTATGTAGAAAGATTGGAGGGCCGTTAACTAATGCTGGTCTTGCTGCTACAGTAATACAGGTGGCCAAAAAAGGTAAAGAAATTTCAAGAGTTTGTTTTAAATGTGACAAGATGGGACACTTTAAAAGACAATGCCCCCCAAAAAAATACAAAAAATACAAAAAATATACTGATGGCTCAAAGACAGACTATGGAGCCTATTTGATAAAAAGACAAGAGCCCATATTATATCAATTTCAACCGGGCTCCCCCCAAATAGTAGAGTTAAAAAAAATAATTAAAATGTTTAAAAAATGTCAATTTACATTCAATTTGATTTCAGATTCAGTCTATGTGGTCAACACAGTAAAAGTATTAAAATTAACAGGTCCTATTAAAAATAATAATACTGTATGTGCCTTATTACAAGAGTTACAAGTTTTAATCTGACAAAAAAAAGTTTTTATATTCAACATATCAAAACACATACAAGATTACCTAAACCATTAAATAAAGGTAATGATAAAGTTAATCAATAGACCAAGATGAAATACATTTTTTGGAGCTCATTCCTAGACCAAGCCAGACAGTTTCACCAATTATTTCATGTAAATACAAAAACTCTACAACAAAAATTCCATTTGTCTAAAACAGATGCTAGACAAGTAGTTTTGGACTGTCCTCAATATGTGATTCATCATCATCCTCCCAGTGTGGGAGTAAACCCTAGAGGGTTGTTGCCACTCAAAATCTGACAAATAAACGTTACCCACATTTCAGAGTTTAAAACCTTAAAATATATTCATGTATCTGTGGATACCTGCTCAGGTATCATACATACTACACCTATGAGTAAAAAAAAAAAGACTCGCAATGTCATAGGACATTGCTTAAAAGCCTGGGCTACATAAAAAAACCACAGCAACTAAAAACAAACAATGGACCAGCCTATACGGCTCAGTCCTTTGTCTCCTTCTACAACCAGATAAAGATAGAACTTAATCACAGATTACCATACAATCCTCAAAGACAAAAAATTGTAGAGCGTGCTCATTGCACCTTAAAAAAATGCTTACAAAAACAAAAACAAAAAAAAAAAAAATAGGCCAAGGCCGTACCCCCAAGGAGAGAATGTCTTTAGCCTTATTTACTTTAAACTTTGGCCGTACCCCCAAGGAGAGAATGTCTTTAGCCTTATTTACTTTAAACTTTTTCAATTTGGATGCTCAAGGCCGCTCAGCAGCGGACAGACATCAGGATTC
Organism: Lophiomys imhausi; assembly: GCA_907164525.1. Classification (NCBI taxonomy): domain Eukaryota; kingdom Metazoa; phylum Chordata; class Mammalia; order Rodentia; family Muridae; genus Lophiomys; species Lophiomys imhausi. The sequence goes on along the minus strand of CAJQZJ010033282.1, from coordinate 1,060,913 downwards.
CCATGGTTCACCTAAAAGCATGGTGAAGTGGAAGGACATTCTGACAGCTCTTGGCGGGGGCCTGACCCCGTGCTAACATGGGCGAGAGGGTCTGTTTGTGTTTTTCCTCAGTATCAACAAGATCCAGTGTGGGTGCCTGAGTGCCTTGTGAGGAAGATTAGTCATGAAGACCTTCCTAAGGATCCTGGTGTTAGTAGCAGTGAGTATGTCAAGAATGACCGAGCCGAGATGGGGGATCCTGTCGATATTCCCAAAGCCGATGCCGGTCAGACATGATACAACTGTGTTTCCACGCTTATTTAACAGTAATAGAAGCCTAGGCTTACCCTACCTTCCCTTTGATGATCAAAAAAGCCCTATAGAGGGTAATAAAAATGTCAGCTTGAAGGGTAGTCTGTGCTTTTTAATGAGCTTCAATAGGTCAGATGATACAAAATACATTAAATTGTCTCAACAGTCAACATATTTTTTACCACAACTGAGGTTTGGGGGTAGGAGTGGTGGTTTGTTTTCAGGCAATGGTTTTCGTCTTGAAGGATGGTGGCCCACACGAGTCTCTGACCGGGACCCCCCCAGACAGCCACGCTGGACACCTTTTTGTAGAGGATCCACAGGAGAGGAAGGACCTTTTCCCTGGACTGGATGCCAGGAGCACAAAACAGTTTGGGTTCAACAAGATTATTTTTCCTTTAGCCCCATGATTAGTAATATAGTAAATAAGTCTTGTACAAAAATGCTTGATATATCTACTAGGAATCCTCAACAAACTGCCACCAATCCTTTTGATTTGTGGCTTTTGTGTGGAGTAAATGGAAGTTACATGGACTTGGGACCTGTCATTATGCTAGGGGGAGGAATTTATCAAAGAGGTAATTTTTCCCTAAGATCCGCTACCCATCTAGATTTCTCTAGCGGTAGTGGCATTGGTACTTGGAATTCTTTGTTTCATTCTTACCGCAACAAAAACTTTTCAGCTTTGCCAGTATGTCTCTGGCCTCCTTTTCTGTGGATTATAAGTAATGGGAGTGCATCCTTGGGTGAAAAAAAGTTAGTATGCACTCCGGGTACATGTTTTTATGCCCTATGCTGAAATGCCACAGCCTTTCCTGTGGCTGTGGTGACTAAAATGCCTCGATATGTACCAGTTCCTGTAGAGACTCCTAATACCATGATGCTATTCAGGTTTAAAAGAGATTTTGACATCACTACAGCTATTGTTACTGCTATCACTGTTGCTGCTGTGGGAGCTACTGCCTCAGCTATTGCCTTATCTAGTTCTATACAAACTGCCAATGCCCTAAATAACATCTCAGCCACTGTGACACAGGCATTGGATACTCAGACCTCTATAAATTCTCATCTCAAAGGAGGTCTTATGATAGTTAATCAACACATAGATTTAATACAAAAACAGATTGATTCTCTTTGTCAATTGACACAATTGGGATGTAAGTAAAAATTACAAGGTTTATATGTTACTTCTGTACAGTATCAAAATTTTACAAAGGCTACTAATTTGTCTAGACAATTGTCAAAGTTCCTCTTACAGGATTGGTCGACTAAATTTAAAAATTTGATGAGAGAACTGAGAGCGACAATCATCCACATCAACTCCACTCGGGTGGATCTGAGCCTGGCTACTGGCTTGACTTCCTGGATACAGACGGCTATGGATCATCTTAAGGAGTGGGCGGGTGTAGGCTCTTTGGCGATACTAATGATACTAGCCTCTCTGGTTTGCCTATGCTACATCTACAAAATGAGAGCCACACAAAAGCGTAATACAGCCATGATTATACAAGCCCTTGTCGCCATTGAGACAGGCCAGTCCCCTCAGACATGGCTCGCTGCCGTGAAGTAAATCTTCACTAAACATAGTCCCTGCCCACTGAGGTATTCGTTCCACGGATATTAGAGTCTGACAAGTCAGTGACGGAGTTGACGGGTAAGTCTCGGCCACCTAAGACAGGACAGTCCCGAGTGGGGAGGCTGACCCAGAGACGGGTAAGAGTTTGAGCACCGCCCTCCTACAGGCTCAGGCCCACCGTAAGATCCCCAGATAAAGGGATTACAAAACCTTTCCAGAAACTTCTACCAACTTTAAAAAAAATAAAAAAGTGGGAACCGTAGAGAGCTGCGATGTGCCGCGCCCTAAAGATGGCGCTGGTCTCTGCCTTCCACCAGCCCGACGGTGAGCGCTCTCGATGATAATAAGTTCATATTTGGCAAAGACCACTGATCTGGTTTGCTTCCGCATACGTGGGCCTCTAAGATAGCTCCACTTGGCTTTACTTGACTTACTGTTCATTTTAGTATTTAGCCTGTGGGTTGGGTCTGCCCAGACATTCGAAATTCAAAACACTGTTTTCAAGGGACCTAAATAAACTACTAAAAAAGAGCTTTTGTGAGTTGCGTCATCCTTGCTGGACAAGGGGAAACGCAACAAAACCTGTTGATACTTTTCTCCTTCCTCTAGAATGTAAGCTCCATTAAGGATATCCTCTCACTAATATCATTGACTCGGCATATGAAACGGGTACCTTCCATGTAATTAACAATTAATGTGTGCCTGTGTTTAGATTTTAAAACACACCTAACAAAAACTACTTAAGGAGAAAAGGACTTATTTTGGTTAACATTTTTAGAGATTTCTGTACATGCTGGCGGGCTTCCTTCTTTCTGATGTGCAGCAGAACACCATAACAAAACCAACGCAGCCAGAAGCAAAGAGAGACATGAAGGATCAAGATGAGGTTTTCCCTACCTTGTATCTTCCAGTCATCTCCCATCTTCATTCAGTTATAAACTCAAAATAGATGAACCCATTAATGAGACAAGCATTTCATGATTCAGTCACCTCTCTTTGGCCCCAGGAGCTGGTGACAATGCTTCTACATTCAACATGTGACCTTGTTAGGTGAACACTTCATATTCAAACCATAACACTGATTCCACAATGAAAGATATACTTGTATAACTTAGACTTTTGGATAATGAACAACTAAGCTGATAAATCTGTGACATTTTTAAATGAATCTTATTTTAACAGTGAACCTAAATTCATTACTTGTCATTGAGGAAGAGTGAGTTGAAAACAAGTTGTTGGGAAAGCTTCATTTGTTAAGCTAGCAAGTGGAGAGAGAAACCATCTCCAACCAAGACTGCCTTAGGAATACAGGTAAAAGGCTTGTATGTGGAACCTGTTGTAGCACATCAAATAGGCAAATGGCAAGCAATGTAGTTACAAATTCCACTAGTAGTTATAATTCATTGTTGGTCTGCTTTCTAATGTATGGTATGCTATTACGCATAAATGACGGTATGGGTCTATAAATCTAAAGAAATGCTATTTTCTAATTTTAGTTTCTTACCCAAGAATATCTAATTCCCTAACTAGTTACAAAAGGCATCTTTCTCAAGGACCTGAGAAGGTAGGAAAAGACTCCATTTCATTAGAGGATCAGGGAAATAGGGAAAAGCAACTTTCCCCCAGAGTATAGAGGGAGAGAGAACTGAAAGGAAACTGTTGCTGGAAGTACTGTGATTTTCACCATTTCACAGAAAAGTTTCAACTAGTTCATTGTCTTTCGTCAGGAGGGGAGATAGCAGGTTCATCTATAGCAAAGCTAATGGGAAAAAATTATTGTTTAGCCATATGACCTACAAAATTCAACGATGTTGAAAATAACTAAAACCAAATGGAGCAAGGCATGAAGATGCCTGGCTATTACTCTAGCATTTTGGAGGCTGAAAGTGGATTGCCTTCAATTCTAGGCCAGTCTGAACTACATAATGAAACCTTGATGTAGTGAAGTAAAACTCAAGGTGTATCAGTTACTTGTCTTGTGGCTATACACAAACTCCTGACAAGAGCAATCTTAGGAAAGAAGAGTTTATTCCAGTTTACATTGTGAGGGGACGCAGCCCTCATGGTGAGGTGGATGTGGCAGAACATGAGGAGGTTGATCAACCACATTCACATTCAGGAAGCCCAGAGTGATGAACTGAATCCTGGCAGTCAGCTAGCTTTCTCTTTTTATGCAGTCTAGAACCCAATAAATAGCACACCATTCACATTTAGAATGCTCCTCTCTATATCAATTAATCTAATAAGATAATCCCTCAGAAGCTTCTCTTTTGGTGATTTTAAATTCTGTCAAGCTGATAATCAATATTAACAAGGTTTACCCAGGTCTTCAAAGGACTCCATTGCTGTGCTTTGTCATGACCCCTGTCATTGAACTCCATGGTCATGAACTATGACTCATCTGGTTAGCTCACTTCTTTGACTTCACCTGCAGCCAATCAGTCTTAGCGTCATGCACATCTATGTTCCTGGCTGGCACTCAGCCCGTCCTCTTTCTCTGGACTGTGTCACTAATGCATTTTGGAAAGTACTTCTTCCCTAGGGAACTGTTTGCTTGGATTTCAAAGACAGTTCTTACTTCCCAAGATTCTTTTTCTTTTTCCTTCCACCACTTTGAAGACACACAAAAACATGTAAAAAATTAACATACATTGAATTGTTCTATGCCAGTCTTTTGCTCTATATTCTAAAATGAAGTAGTCATTAAAACTGATGATATGGATATTAAAAAAAATATTTGTCCTCACCATGACAAAAAGCAGCTTGGGGCAAGAAATAATTTATTTCAATTTACATTTTCCAGGTTACAATCCAACACTGAAGGAAGTTAGGGAAAGTGCACAAGGCATGACAACAGAAGTAGGAGCCCTACTGTCCTAGAAGATGTGTCCTTCACTCTACCAAGGGAGCTGCCAAATGCAAATTGTAACATTCTCTAATAATGTATAATCAAAGTCAGAGTCTCTTAGGATGAAAATGGCATTTGATAAAAGTTTCCCTCTGATAAAATGAAGATACCTAATTTAGCCTCACACTTTATTCTGTGGTATCCAGAATGGCAAACACTTTTTTTGGGAAAATTATAATAAGCAAAGGAAAAATGAGTCTGGGTGAAATGTCACCTTTGCACTAAATGGGCATTTGAACAATCACAATTGATTTTATTGTAAAAGAAAGGCAAAAGGATCTGAGCACAGGATTGCTCCAAAACCAAGATTTTCATAATTATCTATTTTAAAATTAAATTAGAACTGGCTTACTTTTGCAATTTTTTTTCAGTTTTAATGGAACTTAAAACTTAATAGCTGGCTTGACTGTAGATAATAAAGATTTCTATCATTTGTTGAAAGAGGACAAATCAATATAAAAGTAGGAAGCTGCAGTCACAGCAGACAGACCAGCATGGGGCTACTAAGAAAGAGGACATATCAAATTCTCACAGAAGAAAAAATGTAAAAGACTCTATTCTTTGAACTTCTAGAAACTCATTCTACCTTTTTAGATAATGTGTCTTAATTGGATGTTTCTAAATAAAAAGAAATCACCTTTGGAGACCTTCAGAATTTTTAGAGGTTTTAGTTGTGAATATGTCTTTTCACCAAGTATAATATGCCATCTTGACTTGTATTGAAGATTTAAATATTTTGAAAACTTTTTAACCATTTCAGCCAAAGTGGGTTTCAAAAGAAAAACAGTAAATCTCAGAGTAAAAGTATTGTGGCAGATGTCTGTGTCTGTGAATCTGACCTCACTAAAAGATACATTTTATCTATAAATAAAAATTAATTTACAACTGCAACTGAATCAACCCTAGAAAATAGCTATAGTTTATATACATATATCTTTACAGTTACTTTCATTCTAAAACAGCTGCACTTTGAATGTGGCAGATGTCAGCACACTCAGATACTGAGATGAAACAGAAATGGTGCCAGCAAATCCTAACACTCCATGCAACATCTCAGGTATACCTGGTTACGGTTGATGCCATTTCACCCCTTCATTTTCAGACTTAATGTTTAGAGATCAACATTCCATCTTAGGATATACCACCAGGAACATGCCAAGTGAGAATTTGATATGCTGATATATACATGATTTAACAGTGACAGAGATAATGGGCTGCAGGTTAGGCCAAGTAACATACTCCACTTTAATCACTGTAAAATGTGTTTGTTTGGTGTGGCTTATTTGCTTTCTGCTTAAATTATTATTGAGAGTATTATATGATATAATTTTTCTTCCTACAATGACTTTAATAATTTAAAACACATTATTAGAAAAAATGCCAACTCCTCATATGTAAAAGCTTTGATCTTAACGCATTGATATAAAATTATTTTTTTCCATCTAGCACCATGTATATCAGATAGTTTTAAGATACAGCATTAAATAAATATTTTAAGTCCTTATATGTAAATTTGTATCTATAAAAGAAGATACAAGAGCAGAAAATAGGCACATTTGCTCTCAGCTAAAACTTCAGTGGAAAACAAATCCATAGACAATATGCCATCTGTCTCCTAAACCATGTGAAGAGCAAAGCTTTGAAAATCCAGTCACCACTAATGTGACATGGTGAAACATTAATCACCCCCTTAGGCCAATATAATTGTAGCTCCATGTTAATTACCTAACAATTAACAGCAGTAATTTCCAAGGGGCAATCAATGAATTAGCTTGTGATTTTCCCACAGATTTCGGTCCCACACTGCCAATCTGAATGCATTTTCAACTCACCGTGGTTCATCAATGACACTTCTGGTGTATGAAATACAAATTCATTTGCACCCTTACTAATTAGGCTGGAATATATCCCTATGTGCATTGCAAACTCTATTCATTCCCACTAAATCTCTGCCACAGGCATTTTTCCCCATTTAAAAATTCATTTTCTATTAAATTAGAAGGTCACCTAGCAGGAAAAATGCACTAATCAAGATTTTATCACTAACGAATTAAAGATTTTTAATAAGCAAGTTTAATTAAGTTATCCTAACAAGTGATAACAGCTATTTACAATGTATGGAGATATAGTCATGAGCACCAGAGCATGGAACATTTGAATTCCTATTCATTGGAGTGAACAGATGCTGTGTCTTCCAGATGGAAGTTGAGTGGGTCCATAGACGTTGTAAAACATAAAAGGCATAGCATTCTTAACTCATTAGATTATCGTCCACTCACCTTATACTAGTCTCAGTCATTTCCATCAATATATTGATTACATTTTATCTTAAATGCACAAAGTTGCAGTTTGTCATTAAGGTATTTAGATAAAGGCTAAGAAGTATAAGCTTCTGAACTGGACATGCTGGTACAAGTCTGCCATTCTAGTACTAGTGAATAGAGTAGAAGGATCACAAGCTCAAGGCCACTCTCTATAATGAATTCAAGGATGGCTTGGGTTACAGAGATCTACCACAAAACAAACAACAAAATGTGCTGCTGGTCAGCTTTCTTACTGCCCCCTCCTTTTTCTTTGTGGGGCTTTCATTAGCTCTCACTGTGTTCTGAAAATACAAAATGGAAAACAGAAATAAACGAGTCATGAGGCTTAAATCTTGTACCATTTTAGTTAGAACAAGGAAATGTTGGCCCCACCAATCTATCTTGCCCAGGAAATAGGTCCCTTTTTCCAGTTATCCCATACTTGTGTTATATCCAAACTTCAGCAAATATATATATACTGACTGTGGTCATTCATTTCAACACCAATGTATATAACCATGAGATTGACTCTCTTGCATTGCATCACTGTGTTCAATAAATCCCTAATTTACTTAATAACTTCTACTAATAGGCCCAAGAATACAGACAACTCAAAACACTCAAAGAACGCAACCTTGAATATTTTGACATGCAAAGCCTTTCGCAGCATTTAACATGTTTAACACAGATGGTGACAAAAACCTTTGTTATATAGCATTTCTCATAAAATCATAGAAATTTAACTCAAAAAACGGCCTGAAAAGGTTAATTTTAAAATGAAAGAACTGCAGCTAAGTGATACAAATTGACCTATTTATGGCCACGCCACCAGTTAATAGCAGACAGATTGACTGACCTAAGAGGCCTATGCTCTTTATGCCAAATTATGCTGCCATAGTGTTAGTAATGTCATTATTTTAATCATTAATGTCATATTTAGCAATAATTAATACATTTTATAAAGAGTTTTAGGAGCTAGTCTCCTGCCTTTCTGACCCACTCATTATTTTCCACCATTAACTGCTAAGTGGTAATAGAAAGAACACAGTAATCCCTCCTCAGTCCTGCATGATAATAAATGCCCCCAGAAGCCCTCATTTATCAGCTTTGAAGGCACCCGTACACTGCCTTTAATTTCCTATCTCGACTCCTCTTCTGACAACCCCACCACCACTGAGTAGCATTGGATGTGGTGCAGTCATAGCTCAGCCCTTCTGAGTGAAAACATAAAACCAACTATATATTTGTTGAGATTCTCACAAAAGAACACATACAATGTTTCAAAATGATCAAGTACAGGAACATTTTTATGAAGTGGTCTGGATCTTTCTGCAGACACATTCTGATCTTTTCCATGTCCTGGCTCTAATAGTATGATCCTCAAGCATCCTCGCCCCTGTTCAAAGCAACATCCTCTCAACTAGGTGCACCGCTCCCTCCCTCTGCCTTGTCCCTCTTTCTCTTTCTTTCTCCTTCTCCCTCCCTCTCAATCCCTGATCCTCTACCTTTCCCCTTCCTGCCTCTCTCCTTTTCTCTTTCTCATTACACCACTTTCATATGTACATTCCATGGCTCTGTTGAATCTGCTTACTGAATTTTCTTCTTTGTATTAACATGTATGATATCTTTGAGAGGTCACATTCTTCCTCAAACCACCTCCTTAAAAGAACTTACTGTTTTTAAGATTCTGAAATTACCTTAGATACCTTGTTTCTTTGGTGTCTTCTTCCTATAAAATGTAAATGCTATCAGAAGCACTATGAAAACATCCGTAATTATGTAGTTTTTTACTACCTTGTCTTCTCTTGGATCCAGGACACTGTGTGCTAAAAAGTTAAATATATTTTTGTTGAATTTAAAATAAAACTATTGAATGGTGCCATCCATGGAGCATTGTATCTGAGTAGTAAGTGAATGAGATTAGTCACTCTGGAGTGAACGTGAGGTCCTACAGCAGACTGTGCAACACAGACGGTGTCTGAATTTCTGTGGTGAGCACTGACTGAGACTGTTCACCATTCAAAACAATTCATGTGTATCTCAAGATCACTCCCTGAGATCAGTCAGCTCAGTCACCCATCTGAAGAGGAGTGCAGGCCAGAGCAGATCAAGTCCACAAGTGGATCCTGCCCATGGCTCCAGCCACAGATCAGTGGTCGCAAGTGTCTGCCTGCTATCCAGCCTGCATACAGACCTGTCCACCCAACCAGGAAAAACAGCCAGACCACAAGAGCAAAGGAAAATAAGATTTTCTTTCTGGAGTTCCCAATATGGCGGCACAGTGTGCTCTTTAGCTGAGTGGCAGAGTCCAAATCCAGTTGCAACAAAGCAATCAGGAGCCAACACTGACTGAAAACAGAGGTGGCAACAGTGTGCTCCCCACAAACATTGGGGTGGGCTACTCACCCAAGCATTAGAGGCATTCAGCAACAGGCTCACTGACTCTGGCACCTATCTTGGGTGGAGCTCCCTGACTGTAAGGTCAGCCTAGCTGCTGAACCAAAACGACTGTGTCAGTGAGGGGAGAACACAGGCCTAACCACAACTCTACCTGCCTTTCTGAGGAGACCCGCCAACTCTCAGGTCCTGACAGGATAGCCCCCTCCCCACTCTAATTCCCTGTATATAGGTCCAATTGGGGTATAACCAGATGAGGAGATTGGCAGTCACTCTCCAAGAAGAAGCAGTCTATTAGAGGAACCCACCCACCATCCAGAGGTGGACACCAAAATCTCAGGATCACTCAGCCCCCAGAACAGGGGATTTTCCTGAGCATTAAAGACAACTGGAATCAGAAACAACCAGACAACACCAGGGTCAACCAGGTAACTAAAGGCCAGTGCAAGAACACAATCAACAAAAATCAAAGCAATATGATATGTCCAGAAGCTGGCTATATATAATACTACAGAAACCCCTGGACATCTTAACACGACTGAAACAAAGGAAAATTACCTTGATCCTACATTTATATTAACAGTAGAAGGCTCAAGAGAGGAAATCAAATACCTCAGAGAGCAACAACAAAATACTGAAAAACAGGTGATGGAAATGAATAAACCTCTTAAAGGAAAGGAAGACCTGAAAAGTGAAGTTGAAGCAATAAAGAAAACAAGACATCCATGGAACTGGGAAACCTTAGGAAAAGAAAGGGAACTACCAACACAAGCATCACCAACAGAATACAAGAGATGGAAGAAAGAATCTCAGGCACAGAGGATAAAATTGAGGAAACTGATACATCTGTCAAATAAAATGTAAAATCCAAAAACGTCCTGACACAAAACCTTCAGGAAATCAAGGACACTAAAAAAAGATGAAATCTCAGAATAATAGGAATAGAAGAAAAAGAAGATTCCCAGCTCCAAGGGCCAGAAAATATCTTCAACAAAATCATTGAAGAGAATTTCCCAAACCTAATGAAAGAGATGCATATATACTTGTTCAAGAAGCTTACAGAACTCCCAATAGATTAGACCAGAACCCCCCCCCCCACATAGTAATCAAAACTCTAAATGTACAGAACAAAGAAAGAATATTAAAAGCTACTAGGAAAAAGGGCAAAGTAACATATAATGGCAAACCTATTAGAATCACATCTGACTTTTCATCAGAGACGCTAAAGGCTAGAAGGGCCTGGACAGACATCTTGCAGACCCTAAAAGACCACAGATGCCACTCCAGATCACTACTTTCAGAAGAATTGTGAATCGACATAGATGGAGAAATCAAAATATTCCAGGAAAAAAAATAAATTCAAACCATATGTATGCACACATCCAGCTCTACAGAAGATGTTAGAGGGAAAACCCCAACCCAAAGAGGTGAACTGCACATGAGAAAACACAGGAAGCAAATAACTCGCTGGCAACAAAAACAAAAGAAGAGAAGCTCACTCATACACTATTTCCACCAACATTACCAAAAGCATACTTGCTTTACTGGCATGAAAGGGAAAATGGTCTTAATTTCAGGTTAGAAAGTTAGACTGCAGGGTTCCACATAGCTCACACACTCTTGCATTATCAGCTTATAAGTTTGTTTCCTACATATAAAGGATATTTTCATTGTTTGGCATTAAAAGGGCAGTTAAGAAGTTTAAAATGTTTTAAGTAAATTAAGGGTTACTACAGTTAAACCTGGTTTTCTAAACCTCTAAGAACTGAAGTAATTTGAAACTAAGGTAAAGTATATGAGAAAGACAGTGTTAGCCCATGCCATTAACTCTAGTAGAGACAGAGGGAACACTATAGTTAGTTATCTTTTAAATTCTAGAGTTACAACGAACCAGGTGGTGATGGTGCACACCCTTAAACCCATCACTTGAGAGGCATACACCCTTAATCCCAACACACTATAGACAATAACTGGCAGCTCCTTGAGTTCAAGGCCAGCCTGACACACAGCAAGCTCCAAATAAAGAAAAACTTTAGATCCAGGGGCAGCGGTGCACACCTTTAATCCCCACAACTGGGAGGCAGATGCCTTTGATCCCAGCACTTGTGAGGCAGAGACAAGCATATAGGATTTGCAATGATTGAAGTTTAAAAGCTACTCACAAAAGGTATGCTGAAATTCAAAGTGAATTGTCCATTGAGATCTCAAAATATATACACTTAAAGGTATGTTTAGTTCCAAATTATCAAAAGATTTTTTTTTAATCTCAATTGAAAGATAATACTTTTTATATTGTCAAAAAACTCAGTTTTCTCTAGGAAAGATATTACCTGCCCAAAAAAAGTAGTGGATCAGAGTTAGGATTAGGACAGGACTCTGTTCTTGTCTTTGTAGGAGATTAAAAGCATCCATTCAAGGAGTACAGGGACAACCAGATAACTGAAACCTCTGAAGAAAAGGGACCAGACACCAAAGAAGACAAGTAGCCCAGATGATCCAGCCTCACAGACTTCCTCAATAATTGTTCCCTCAAAAATCTACAATAAGAACAACTCAAAATGGTTAAGATGGTTCAGCCCCACAGTCTGTTCCAGCCAGGACATCAGTAAAATCCTGAAGTTCAGCCTCTGACAACAAACTTCTTATGACATTTAAATAGTGGAGCACAAAAGGACTGAATATCAAATGTTACTATTAAGTTACTTAACCATTTTCCATTCTTATTTGGGCCCCAAATCAGCAGGAAGTAATTTTAAGAGAGCAATTCCCCATTCCCAGAAGGTGGGGTGGGTGATCACCCCCACTTTGGTCATTTGATGGGCTATAGATGTTTTTTGTTATTTAGGGGGATTGGTTACAAGTTGCTAAATGGTCTTGTTAAATATATTTTGGAGGTTAGACCCAGGGATTTCTCTCTTTTTCATTTCTCGATCCTTCTTTTTCTCCTATGTAGGGGGTAAAGACTTGAAAAAATTGAGATTTTGACATAATATAGGAATGATAAAGAAAAAAGGACAGATTATTGAATATGCTCTTATATCTTTGTATATTGACACAAACTTAAGATTATATTTCGCTACATTGGTATTGATCTTTATATATTGATACAAAATTTAGGTTAACCGTTTTTAAGGTATTGTACATAGGTAACGCTTAAAAATGATTGTGAAATTTTGGCCTTTTGATAGCAACTGTCAGAAACTGTTTAGATAATTAAGTAATGCAAACTAATAGTCATTCAAACATGTCATTTTGTTAAGTACTGGGATAGTTTATCACAGATGTTTCCTAAGTTAACCAGAATTCAAGTTGCTAAGAGACAAGCAACATTTGCTTATCTAAATATACAGAGATAGATAGGTGGTCTTCAAAAACCTCAAGAAATCTGTAGAATATGGTATTCAAAGATGTTCTCAAGATTTTTTGATATTGAGACATGTCAACTCCTGACAGTATAACCTATTCTTCTCCAAGTAAGGATGAATATGGAAAAATCTCCATTTGGAGATGGTTGCATTAGTGGCAAGCTTGTCACTGGGTAAGAAAAACCCCTTGCTTCACCTGTAGACAGACTGCTGTCCAAAAATGACAAAACTTGGAAACAGGCAAGTTAACGGCCTAGCTCTACCAAGACATGGTAGGAAAATCCTTCATAATTCTTGCTTTACAATTAATGTCTGTCAGAGTTACTGGGTTAAGAGGCTGAAGATAGATGCTCAAATATATGGAAAGAAATTGGGGACTGTTCAGGTAGCCAGTGGTTTGTCATTTCTTAGTTTTGGAAGCTGCTGGCTCTGAACTTCCTGTATAATCAGATATATTTATCCCTCTCAGGTCTCTGATGTGGTTGAAAACTATAAAGCTTGTCTCAGCTAATAAGAGACTCTCCCTGGTCAGATCTAATCTTTATAAGTTTTGTTGGTAACCACATTTTTTCATTTTCTGTAGATACCCATATCAATACCTTCTACATGTACATCCATCATTTCATCATTCGCTGTTTCTGGGATTGCAGGATTATTAATTTGAGTACCCCATTGTTGTAGAAGATCTCTTCCCCATAAATTTATAGGTATGTCAGCCACATGAGGTCTTAATTTCGCTTTTTGTCCTTCCAGTCCAATACATTCAATCCATTGTACACTTTGTTTAACATGTGATACTTTACCTATCCCTCTAAAATATGTAGGGATCTTTTGAAGTGGCCATTTTATATTCCAAGAATTGTGAGATAGAATAGTGACATCTGGTCTTGTGTCCACCAATCCTTCAATTTCAGTTCCATTCACTTGTACTTTTAATTTTGGTCTCTGGTCATTCGCCATTGTTTGCTAAAATACACCTTTTTCAGTACTCCCAAATGCTCTTGTTTTTTTGTATTGGAGCAGACTTTCCCTTAGCATACGGAAACAACAGCAGCTGAGCAATTTTATCCCCTGCCTTAATCATCACCTCTTTCCATATTGATACCATAATTTTAATTTCTTCTTTATAATCTCCATCTATAACACCTGGATGTACCAAAAATGCTTGACAAGTGAATCCCCTATTTCCAAAGATTAAACCTATTGTCCCTGATGGTAAAGGGCCATAAATGCCTGTGGTCAATGTATAACATTCATCTGTTTTGTATAATGTAAAGGACTTGTCTGTGGCCAGATCTAAAGCTGCACTGCCTTCATTAGCATGCAAAAGATCGACCACATTTAATTTTGTTCTTCCTGATTCCTTATTTCCCTCTGAATGGCTGATGGACGACGGTTCAGATTTTTTGATTTGGGGCCTTGAACCAGTAGGCCTCTCCCCTTGTTTCCCTGAAAAGGGTTACCTATGACATCTGTTTTTGATCTACAATCCCGGGACCAGTATTTACCTCTTCCACACCTAGTACAAAAACCTGGAGACCTTGACCTTCCATTGTTATCAGAAACCATTTGTTCACTGTTATGACCATGTACTGTAGAACCATAACACTTGTTAGTTTTAGCTCTGAAATCAGTTTGAGCTCTGGAAGTTGTAGCTGTACAATCTTTTTGGAAATGACCAAATTCACCTCATTTAAAGCATCGATTAAAACCTCTAGCAATGGCTTGTCCTATGATATTAGCCTGATATTCTTGAGAAGTAATATCAGTGGTTTCTCTCATCTAATCGTCTATTGGGGCTCCTCGAGCCTTTAATGGTCTAATTATTCTTTGACATGGGACATTGGCATTTTCAAACGCCAAGGTTATTTATTAACTCTTGTCTGATATCAGGGTTTGGTACATCTCTCTCCACAGCTGAAGTCAACCTCTGTAAAAAATCAGTAAATATTTCTCCCAGACCTTGTATAATCTTAATATATGAAACATATCTTTCTCCATTTTCTGTAATCCTGTCCCAGGCCCTTAAAGCTGTATTATGGCATTGATCAATTACAATATCATCCATATGAATTTGTTCCCTTAAGTCAGCATACCATCCCTCACCAAGTATTTGATTGGTTGTAACATTTATTCCCTTTTCCATATTTTGTTGTGCTAACTTTGTAGCTTCATGTCTCCACCATGAAAACCATTGTAATTGCTGGCTACCTTCTAGCACAGCTGATACCAGTCCCTTCTAATCCTGAGGAATGACTCTATGGTGCATTGCCCAGTTATTAAGCATTTGCTTGACAAAGCCTGAATGGATACCATAAGACACAATACACTCTTTGAATCATTTCAAATCCTATGTATCAATTGGTTACCATGTTAATTCTGGATTGGGTTGACTTTCATTAATACCAGGCCTATTTTGATAAATTACTGGAAAAGCTAATGGTGCCTGTGGAGTACCAAGCGGCTCCTCTGAGGGCGCACTTGGTTTGACACCATTACTTGCCTGATCTTCTGCTGTCACTGCTTCATGTAATAGCTTTGGACACCTAGATAGGAAAGTACGAGGTGCAGGACAGAGCTGCACCATGCCTTGCAGCTCCTCCTGTTTCCCTGTTTCAACCACTGGCAAATTACCAGTTGCAGTTACCATCTTTGGCAAATTTTTCTTCAGCTCCTCAATCTGCATTTGCAAATTTTCTAATTGTAAGGCTGACTTCTTTATGATAAGCCAATAAAAGAGGAAAAGGCAAACAACATTAAACATCCGGTCTGACTGGAAAATAGGAGAGAACTCAGTTGCAAACATTGCCATTTTGTCAACCACCAGTTCCATTGTTTCAAAATTTGCAGTTTCCTCTACAGTTTTGAAAGCCAAATTACCCATAATGCTGCCCCATGTTGGGTGCCACCTGAAACCATACTTTTTTATTATTAAACACTTACTTATTAATAACTATATTCACTTATAACAAATATACTTACTTAACTACTATTCCTATAAATTTCTACAACCCCTATGAATGCCTACAACCCCTAAGACCTAACCATTAAACCTACTGACAACTATTTTCACAACCTTTTAGAAGGATACAGTCTCTGGGGCAGGTCCTCAGTCGCCAGGAACACAGTCTCTGGGGTAGACCCTTTAATGCACTTAGCAGTCTTTTCTTCTGGGATATCTCAAAAGTAGATTTGTCAGGGTAAATTAGCTATGGCAGTCTCACCTTAAATAAGGCTTGAGGCTTTCTTCTCTCAGGGAAACCTCAGCTGTCTGTAGGCCAAATTATTTCCTTCGTATCAGCAACTGTGCCATTCTGCCTCAGTCCTTAAAGCCGGCCACAATTTTGTTCAGGCCAATGTTTGTACAGGTCAAACCCCTCTAGGCAAAAGCTGAGCCACAGGGTTTAGTCCTTGGCCTTTTGTTGTCTCACTGAGACTTTCTCTGCTCACCAGCTTCTTTCTGCCTCAGGGAGATCTGGCCATCAGTTCACCAGCACTTTCTCCATCAGAAGACACAAACTACTAGTTGTCCTTTTTAGCATGAGAACTCGCTAGCATCGGAGCTCTCTAGGATGCCCTTTCCAGGGCTCATCCACTTGTCCTTAAATAGGATCTCTCCTTGTTCCACCTGCTTCAGCTTAATATGGGCTTTGCCCACTTAGCAGCTGAAAATAATGCCAGGTCATAAAGTTGTCCCTTGTCTCACCTGGCTTCAACCTCGTTTATAGTCCATAGAGATTCCCCTTGTTTCACGTGACTTCATCCATAAGCTGATAAGCTAATTGCTCACAGCCAAGTTGATCTTCATGCCCTGGATTAAGAGACTGTATCAGAAACCTAGATATTTACTAAATCTAATTTATATTAATCTATTTCCCTACATAGCTAGAGTCTCATAGTTAAATTTTGAATTGTTATGGAATTAAGAGGGTGTTCTGGATCTGAGAAGATGTTTTTAAAATTGTGATGCAAGTTAGGATGGAAGCTGAGTTGGATATAGAACTTTAAACTCATGGAGATGGGTTGAATAGTAGAATGTTAAAGTCAGTTGCCAAATACGTATGGACTGGATATTGGGAATATATGCTGAGCATTATAATTCTCATAATTGTGGCCTAATTACTCAAAAAATAATTTTAAATTCTGGGAGAAGGGGAAGAGGGTGGGAAGGTGGGACCAGGAGGAATGGAGGGAGGGAAATATGATGGAGATGTAACTTGAAGTAATAAACATTTAAAAAATAAAATAAAATAATTAATTATTTAAATATATTAATCACAAAATTAGACACATTCAGAACCAGACTTTTTTGCATCACTTGTGAACTCTGCCATTCAGTCTGTTAGGTATTTAGCTATGCTCCAAACTTATGGTATTCAGTGAAAAGCAAAGTCTCATTTCTCAGGTTCCATCAAAAAATAAATATACAATGAGAATATATAAATAGTAAAAAATTTAACTCAGCATGATCAGGAAAGGCTTCTCGGGGGTATGGCCACTAAATTGCTGGTTT
This sequence comes from Lophiomys imhausi, assembly GCA_907164525.1. Taxonomy (NCBI): domain Eukaryota; kingdom Metazoa; phylum Chordata; class Mammalia; order Rodentia; family Muridae; genus Lophiomys; species Lophiomys imhausi. The sequence goes on along the minus strand of CAJQZJ010033282.1, from coordinate 1,043,560 downwards.
GTGTGGAATATTTATAAATAGTTGAAAATGATATAGAGTAGTAGAAAAGCGTAGGTCTTTAGAGAATTTATTTTCTAAAGAACTGAATTAGCACCAGGTCTTTCACATGTGGGGCCATAGTAAATATGTTGATTTCATTCTGATAGCACTGAGGAATCCTTGACAGGTGTTAAGCAAAAGCAGTGAGTAATATGATCTGTTTGGCATTTTCATGTAGCACACAGACTTGTGAAGGAGACATTGACAGACATAAGGATGATGCAGGTAGATCAGCTGGGACGTTCTAGTATTCCAGAAGATGGATGATGTCATCCTACTGTAGGAAGATGGGGGTGAGGCATTTAAGACGTGGTTAAATTGAACTGTATCCTACAGGGCTTGATGATGGAGGTACCAGTCAGAGAATCAAAACTACCAGGAGCTACTCAGACTTCACAGCAGGAAACACTGGCAACCTCACAGATGTACAAATAGATCAGCTGTTTGTCGGAATGCTTTCAGATCATATGTTTAGTTTTTTAACTGCTAAATAGGACATGTTTTTTCAGAACTCTAAGAGAAAATAATTACACAAGTGATCCTGGGTTCCACAAGAAATGTCTGGGTTTAAAATATCCATTAACCCTAGGTATGGGGACTGGCGACATGACTGAGAGATTGAAAGCACCTGCCATAAAGCTTAAAGGGCTGACTTTGATCCCTGGGTCTCACACGGTACAAGGACATCCTCTGTGCTCCAAATATCTTCTGTGAGATATACACAATAAATTAACAGATAAACACAATAATGTAAATCTTATATGTGGATAATATCACATTATAGTGAGAGAAGACACTGAAGAGGGTCTACATATATATTTCTTCTAACAGGTGGCAGCTGTGTGTTTTCTATTCCTATCCAGCTTTTGGGTGTTGTGTAAACCTATAACATAATCATTTTGGTTTTTCTGTATCCTTGATATTATTTACTAGCCAGGACATAGTAAAACACTCGTTATTGAAAGGGTGACTGGCTAAATAACCTTGAGAAATAGTCTTTCTCTTCAATTCTTTGTTTTTGTCACTTGTGAGAATCTTCATGCATATTACTGGATTTTCCTGAGGGTTATAATAGATGAAATGAACAAGGGACTTTGTAAAGTGTCTGGAACTCAGTGGGCCTCAATGTGTCCCTTTCATTTCTCACAATTGTTTCTGGTCAAGTATCATAGTTTCTATTACAATTAATCAATTGGTAATGAATACAGACCACATGCCTATTGACTGAAATAAGCTTTTATTAAATATCTAATAAACCTTTACATTATCACTTTCTGTAAAAAGTGAATTCTAGTTGTGTTGTAAAATGTTGAATAGGAGGATTGGGATGTTGCAGTCCCACATTTCCAAGAATTGTTTTGCCCTTGACTTGTTACTGAGAGGAGTTTGTTGAGCCCTCAGAATATCCCACTTCATGATAGTGCCTTGTTTACCAGGGGCCTAGAAATATATCAGATTTTTTGTGTCAACAATGTGATCTATGGTGGAGAACATTTGTTATGCAGAATCTAATTGAACTGTGAATAAATTTAAGATTAAAGAAGGTATATCAGCCAATAGTAAATGTTGATCTCCAGACTTGGGGAGGGCTTCTTTGCTTGAATATATATACTCTATCTATGTAGTTGCACACTCAACTGCTAAGAAAATGAAGTGTTGTTCCTAGAAATAGCAGGGAGAGGGTGACTAGCAGATTGCAGATTATGTCTAGCACTCTGGAACCAAGACCTATGTTTCTTTTATGGAGTTTCATTTGTGTAATTTAATAGCTGTTTTCTGTTATCTGTGGCTTCTTACAGAAAAGCAAGGAACTCCAGGGAAGACCTGGGAGTCTCTACCACACCATGCCTTTCATGAATTGTTACTACTTCTTGACATTTAAGACAACCATAATAAGAGCTCAGAAATGCAATCGATGTTTTTTTGTTAATTGGTAGTGGTAACTTATTTATCTTGCCTTATAATGAGTTAATTAGTTATGAGACATTGAAAAGGGAATTATACAGTCTATATTCATTTATCTAAAGCAAATTTGATGACAACATGAATTTTAAATATCAATGTCTTGAATTTAAAATACAGAAGGAGTGTTATCATGCCACATGAAGAAAGATGAAGAAAAATGTATGTGGTCCAAGTTTTACACACTCTGATATTTATATATTTAAGGAAGTGGAACTACTTGGAAAATTTTTTATAAGTGCCCCTGTCCTCATTCTCGATTTATACTCACTTGATATTGGTGATGATGACAGTGAATCCCTTCCTTTATAGCAAATGGTCTTTTAGAATATTTACCTGTGGGCTGAAGATTTAGCTGAGTGGTAACAAACTTGTCTCATGTGTTCAAGATCCTGGGTTGGATTGCTGTTCCCACAAAAATTAAACAATAAAATATCTATGTATATTATTTACAAAGTTATGAGATATTTCATTTTCCTATTAGAGGAGAAGTTCACATTTCTAATATTAAACAGAGAGTCCAGCTTCACCAGTTAATACATGGTTGAGTTAGATGTGGAGCATAAGTGCTAGGTCTTCTAAAGAAAAGCTCCATTTTCATCATTCAGAGGTCTTGTAACCAATTATACCTAATCACAGTGAGTCTGAAGCCAGAAAAGAATCAAGGAACCTAATGCTCAAGGAACACTTCAACCAATCCCTTCCTGTTTTTCACAAACTTATAGCTATACTTACACAGGGGTAGCTTCATAATCTCCCAGCTGTGTGATGAAAGAAAACAGAAATTCAAATGATTTCCTCATGAATCCTCCATATTTTTTCCCATGGCCTCTTCCTCCCTGACTAGAGAAGGCTCCTGCTTGCTAACAGTGTCTCTCCTCTCTCTTAGAGGCTCCAAGATCTCCCAAGTCTGTAACACATCTCAAGCAACTCTCAGGCCAAGAGATCCAAACAGCCTTCATTTCTGCACATTTTCTCTTCTCTAGTGATGACTGAATATGGTTAAAAGGCTTTTAATTTAATCTGAATAACCTGAAAGAGTGTGAAGTGGACACTAGAGAACGGTGAATAGATCTTTCTGTTTGAGGGACACACTGTCCTGAGACCTAGGTGCTCAGCCACAGCCAGTCTGTGGGACAATGAGATTCTAGACTTAAGAAAAGATTAAAAAATAAGTAGAAAGCACTTTAAAAATTAATGCAAAGATATGTCCTATTTAAGAGTTTCTACATTAATTAAAAATTTAATGATCTTCTTTGTGCAGAGTAAGCTCCCCAATAAAGTGCAATAAAAGTGAAGAAAATAACTGAATTGTAGGGAAAGAAAGGCAAATGGGGGAAAGAATATGTTGTCATGGATGCAACTGTACTAGAAATTTCTGTATAAACATTAGTTCTCTCACTTTGTAAAGATAGCAAAAGTAACCTACATTCAAAAGTTCCCTTTCTAACATTATTCTAGATATTGTTCTAGTATTTAGTAGGAAAAACAGAAATAAAGTAATAGCACATATTGCATACACCAATTGTTTTTCAATCTCTTAAACAACTATGTTTATTTAAAATTGCAAACATCAAGAAGTTCGTTTTTATAAAATAGAAGTATATTATGTATATTTTACATTGGGCTTCTATATACTTCAATATTTCTATATATACATATATATGACACTTTCATTTTTACTGTTGAGAATTACTTAATATTGTAAAAGACTTTATAAATCTAATTGTTTTTACCATCTATATATAAAATTGCCACGCTTTTGAAACCTTTTCCCAAGATGATCCATCATTTTGGAGTCAACCCACAAAAGAAGTCTATGTTTGGATGTGTTCACAACAGATAAAATAAAAATACATATTTTATATATTCTAATATATGTACACATTTTATAACACCTGCAGTGATTTTTTTCCATTACAATCTGACCAAAGATTACTCAATAGAGCAACAACACTCCCTGGAGAATTCTGAAGTTGCCTTTGAAATAGAATGTTTTAAGTGGTGAAAAAAAAAAATAGAAATAGGCAAAAAGAAAAAAAGGAACTCCCTCAGAATCCAAAACATTAGGAAGCTGGAGTTATGAATAAACTGAAAGGAAATAATTCTCCCAAATATTCACAATTTCATCAATTTATTTGCACATGTTTCATAGAATTTCATTCTACCCGGAAAAGCAGAGTTTACATTTTTCACTTCTAAAAATGTTTTCAAGTCATGAGCATTGTGTTCAATAACCTGATCTTCCAACTTTTTAAATTACACATGTGCTTTGTGTATTAGAACAAATTGGAGAGACAGAGATCATGAAGTCCTTTAAACTACACATGTGCTTTGCGTATTAGAACAAATTGGAGAGACAGAGATCATGAAGTCCTTGCATCACTGTGCTTTCTATCATGGGAGCAAAACACCTGAGACAATCCAACTTTATTTTGGCTCTTTATTTCAGAGCCTCTGGCCTGTAGTCAGTTAGACTCATTACCTTTGGCCTTGGTGAGGCAGAACAACACCATGGGGAAAATGGTTTATTTCACAGCAGCCAGGTGCCAATGATAGAAGGTGAAGAGGTCCAAGGTTCCATTACCTCTTCCAAGCATGCCCACTGGAACTCAAATCCTTTTACTGTATCCCAGCTCCCAAAATTCTCATGGCCGTTGACCAAACCATGAACCTAAGGGCCTTTCAAGAGCATTGCAAATGCAAGATACATCAGCCATGAACCTTATTGCTTATAATTTAACTGTTTTCCCTGAATGTATTGTGTCGCTGAAATCGGGTAAAAGATCTGCTTCAATGGATCATATATTTTAAAAATGTAAAAAAAAAACTGTGGAATATGGGAAAATAGCCTTTCTGAAAAGAACTAAAACTCATGCATTCAAATAAATTTTAAGTTGGAATTTTTTTCTCTGATAGATTCAGAAAACTAAATTATGTAAGAACTGAAGAATGAGGTGTATAACTTAGAAGTATCAGGAAGCAGTGACATAAAGTACAGAAAATTAATGATACAAATAGAAATACAAGCAAATGCCTAGGAATTAGATGTCATATGCTTTCTGAGTAGAGACAGAAGATGTTCTACTAGTTTGTGATTAAGACAAGAATATTAAACGAAAGGAGGGGAGGGAAAATCCAAAGTAGAAAGAATTTAAATATTGAGTAAGTAAAGAGCTGAGAGAAATTTTAGAAATTAACTATTCAGGGAACAACTGGTAACATTTTCAATAACTATCAGTGATAAATTTTAGGAGATGTTTGCAATAATATTATTAATTGCATTATTATAATGTTGCCATATATTAGATTGAAATGGCATTTCATCACCTTATTTTACCTGTAACACAATAACATTTTTAAAAAATTAAAAACAATATTAGCATTAACATATACTTCAGTGGTTAAACAAATGCTAAGTAGAGTCAAGGACTTGTGTTACTCTTCAGCACCAAGCAAGTGGATTATAAAACTATAAACAGGTAATTGTTAAAGCAAGATTCTTCTTAAAACCTATTCTTTTTGTGACTGGCTTCCAGCTCCATTCATATTAACACACACACACACACAAATACACACCAAGTTTTCTTTCCTTTCATTGTTGGATAGTGGTCCATTGTGGATGTATGACACATTTTCGTTATTCCTTCATCCATTTATGGACATAGGCTGATTCCATACCTTGATTATTGTCAATAAAACTATAATAAACATGAACATTAAGATATGCACTTGATGTACTGACTCAACTTATCTGAATACATAATAGAGCTAAGATAGCTGGATCATATAGTCATTTTATCTTTATTTGAACAATGTCCATATTTTTTCTATAATGATCCAAGCAATTCAGATATCAACTAAATGTATTTGAACAATATCTGCTCAGAGTCCCAAATACTGCTTCTCGGTCCTCTTATAAACAGAAATAGAGCTTTAGATGTTTAAATAAATGAATAAACAGATAGATAGATAGATAGATAGATAGATAGATAGATAGATAGATAGATAAAAAACCTGTTAATTAGCCTTAATCTAGATTTAATAAATTTCCAACTTTCTTTGAGTAAAATCAAGATTTCTTCTTTTAATACAAGAATGTCTACTAAACATTTGTCTCATGGAATGGGCAAAGCAGAGTGAGCTAAACGGTTTGGAACTATCTTCAGCCTCCTCTTCTTTCTAAGACACAAGCATCCAGCAGGCTACTGTGTATATGTCTCACACAACCACGGTAGTATTTTCATGTGACCCAGAAACCCTTGCTCCATCGGGAACTGAGCACATGGAGCTGACCCAGAGGGTTCAAAACCAGCACAGACTTCACACACTTAGGAAGCCCTGGAATTAGGGACGGTATGCTGAGGCACAAAGTTAACTATTGTTAAAATGACAATGGTCAAATCTTCAGTTGACTGAGGCAGGAGAAATAGTTATCACACACTTACCTAGGGATGGTAATAAGGACCATCCAAGTTAGAAAATTATACATAATATTGTGAGAGTAGTAGTAGTAGACCACAGAAAAGTATCTGAAAAAATGACATTTAATAAAAATCTGTTTGACCTAGATCCTGAGGGAAAAATTGCAATGAGTGAATTTTATACTTAAATACGTTAGTATATATATATATATATATATATATATATGTGTGTGTGTGTGTGTGTGTGTGTGTGTGTGTGTGTGTGTATGTGTGTGTACACATATATACATGTACATGTGGATATACACATATGTATATATGTGTATGCCAAATTCTATATATATATATAATATATTTACATGCATGAAACACTGAAGTGAAAAACAATTTACAAAACTTACATAAGCAAAAGTATGATATTTTAGAAAGTTAGCTCAAAAGGGAATCTATGTTTCCAAATACATATGTAAGAATAGATCCCCTTTTGTACTAATAACATAATTTGAACAAATGAGGTAACAAAAACTCTATTCAATATAATAATAAATATGTGACATAGAAATTAAGTTGTAAATGCAGAATATTTACATAAAAAGAATCATGAAACATTATTGATGGATATAAAATGATAACTGTATAAAGAGAGAAATTCCATCATTGAATACATATTAATATTATCCAAACATAGTCTATACTTTAATGCTACTTTTTTAAGTGGTATATACTCCTATACACAACAATGCAATTTCAATTTCTTACTTCAAGGTCCTACTCACAAATAAAAACATACATACAAATATTCTGATTACATTTTTTCCAGTAGTAAAATGGTTTTACCACTATTTGTAATACCCACTGTTAGAAATAACCACTGGAGGGGGGGATCCAAGATGGCAGCGGCTTGCACGGACGCATTTTGAACATGGGGAAAAGAGCCATAAAAAGCACAGAGTTATTGGACACTGTGCAAAAACCGGAGGGGCTAGACCCTCCGGGAACACAATCAGCTCCCAAGGGACTGTTAAAAGTCCCAGGGCAAGGCTCTCCCCCATTTCTCCCAGACACGGAAGCCGCTAAATCCGGGACTCGGGAACTCCCATTTGGAGAGACGCAGGTAAGATCGACTCTAGTACACAGCAGGCAGAATCAGATCCCACACGGGGATCACTCACCAGCCTACTAGCCTCCCCACACCTCAGGTGGACCTTATAGCTATAGGAAACTTTGCAGGCTAGTTGAAGTCTTAGCAAGGCAGAAGCAGGGCGCACAGCGGGAGGTCCGCAGATGCGCAAGCCCGCAGCTAAGGAGCCAGGCAGAGACCAATCAGAGGGGTGGGGCAGAGGCCGAGCCCGCGGTGGAGGAGCCGAGCAGGAAGCCCGCACAGTGAAGTGACAGGGCTGGGAGCTCACAGAGGCACACAGAGGCAGAGCTAGCAGTGGAGACGCACAGAGACTGAGGGCTCCAAAACGTAGAAGCCAGAAGCCCGGGGACCATAGATGTATTCTGGAAAACCCACACATATTAGGCGTGGAGCCGGGCCCTCTCAGTCTCTTTAGGGACAACCACAGACCACAGAATCCTTGCCTGGGCAAAAAGGTCCATAACATCAGAACCACTACAGGCTGATCACTCAGTATGCAACATAGAAAAGTCTGATTTGGGAGCAGTGAAACAATCCTGGGCCATTCCTCATTACCTGGGAATAGGCTGCACCAGCTCACAGTTCTACAGGCTTTTAGAAACACAGTGACCCTGAGATCCCCCTGTAAGCAATGACAGATGGCCAAGCATTTCGACTGCTACACCAAAGCATCCCCTGTGGATCCAAGCCCAGAAGACGAGAGCAGACAGCTAAACACATCCATATGGCCAAAGGTCCAAGAAAAAACAGAAATCAAGGAAATATGACTCCAACAACGCAGAACTATTCTAGCTCATCCAATACAGATGAACTCACAACAGCAAAAACACATGAAAATGATGACAATTCTACATTATGGAAAGTGATTGAGTCCCTTCAAGAAGAACTTAAAACTATGAAGGAATTCAAAGAAGCCACAATTTTACAGGTCAAAACAACGAATAATACCATTAAAGAGCTCCAAGCCAAGGTGACTCAGCTTGAACAGGAAAAGGACAGAGCAATGAAAGATTTCTAGGCAAAAACAAGCAAACTGGAGAAGGAAATGTACAAAACGAATAATACCATTCAAGACATGAAAATAGAAATGGAAACAATAAAGAAAACACAGTCTGAGTTAAAAGAGGAAGTGGAGAATCAAGGGAAGAGAACAGGAATCACGGATGTGAGTATCAAAAATAGGATGCAAGAGATGGAAGACAGGATGTCAGGCATGGAAGATTCGATGGAAGAAATCAGTACAACATCCAAAGAAAATGAGAAGGCTAAAAAATCGGTCACCCACAACATCCAAGAAATCAAGGACTCAATGAAAAGATGGAAACTAAGAATTATAGGCATAGAGGAAAGAGAAGACTCCCGACTCCAAGGTCCAGGAAATATCTTCAACAAAATCATAGAAGAAAACTTCCCAAACCTGAAAAAAAAAAGATGCCAATAAAAATCCAAAAGGCTTACAGAACACCGAACAGATTAGATCAGAAAAGAAACTCCTCTCGCCACATAATAATTGAAACCCCAAATGT
>CAJQZJ010033282.1:977976-1019468 GCA_907164525.1 Lophiomys imhausi | reverse complement strand
ACATTTGGGGTTTCAATTATTATGTGGCGAGAGGAGTTTCTTTTCTGGTCTAATCTGTTTGGTGTTCTGTATGCCTCTTGGATTTTTATTGGCATCTCTTTTTTCAGGTTTGGGAAGTTTTCCTCTATGATTTTGTTGAAGATATTTCCTGGACTTTGGAGTCGGGAGTCTTCTCTTTCCTCTATACCTATAATTCTTAGGTTCCGTCTTTTCAATGAGTCCTTGATTTCTTGGATGTTGTGGGTGAGAGATTTTTTAGCCTTCTCATTTTCTTTGGATGTTGTACTGATTTCTTCCACTGAATCTTCCATGCCTGAGATCCTGTCTTCCATCTCTTGCATCCTATTGTTGATACTCACATCCGTAGTTCCTGTTCTCTTCCCTTGGTTCTCCACTTCCTCTTTTAACTCTGACTGTGTTTTCTTTATTGTTTCTATTTCTATTTTCATGTCTTGTATGGTTTTGTTCGTTTTGTACATTTCCTTCTCCAGCTTGCTTGTTTTTTGTATGAAAATCTTTCATGGCTTTTTCCTTTTCCTGTTCAAGCTCTGTCACCTTGGCTTGGAGCTCTTTAATGGTGTTGTTCCTTGTTTTGATTTGTAGAATTGTGGTTTCTTTGAATTCCTTCATAGATTTAAGTTCTTCTTGCAGGGACTCTATCACTTTCCATGCTGCAGAATTGTCAATGTTTTCATGTATTTCTGTTGGTGTGTGGTCATCTGAATTGGATGAGCTAGGGTGGTTCTGCTTTGTTGGAGTCATAATTCCTTGATTTCTATTTTTTTTTTTGACCTTTCGCCATTGGATGCATTTAGCTGTCTGTTTTCTGTGCTTGGAACCACAGTGGATGATTTGGTGCAGGGGACGACTTACTTGGCTATCTGTCGTTGCTTACAGGGGGATTTCAAGGTCACTGTGGTTTTAATGGCCAGAGGCACTGTGATCTGGTGCAGCCTATTCCCAGGTTGTGAGTAATGGACCAGGATTGTTTCACTGCTCCCAATTCAGACTTCTCTATGTTGCACTCTGAGTTATCAGCCTGTAATGGTTCTGATGGTATGGGCCTATTTGCCCAGGCACAGATTCTGTGGGCTTTGTTTGTCGTCCCGGAGGCTGACAGGGTCTGGCTCCACACCTAATATGTCTGGATTTTCCAGGATACAGCTATGGACCCAATTTCTAGTTTCTCTCTAGGCTTCTCGCCACAGGGCTGGACCCTGTGCCTGATTTCCTTCCTGTCTGCGCCGCCACGGGTCCCGTGGGTACCCCAAGCCCCGGATCCTCCGGCTGCCTGAGTGCACCTCTCGTCCCAGCAGCTCCGCCGTGGCTGCACAGACCCCTGGTCCCACCCACGCCTGTCTCTCTCCCAGATGACCTGCCGTGGACTGGCGGGGATTTGGCCCTGCCAGCAGTGCTCCCTCCCCAGCTGCGCTCTCGTGAGTGTGTGAGATTTGGCCCCTCCTGCCTGCTTTTGTGTTCCCTGCTTCCTGCGCTCTCTTGGAACCTCCCGCCCTCTGCTTCATGAGCGGCTGCGGACCACCCGCTGAGCCCCCTGTTTTTTCCTTGCTAAGGCTTCCACTATCTCGCAACCTTTTCTAAGTAGGTATAAGTTCAACCTGATGTGTGGGGAGCCCAATGGGACAGCGATCTATGGCCAAGTGGACCCTGATTCTGCCTGCTGTAAGTTGGGAATGATCTTACCAGGCGCCTCACCAAATGGGAGTTCCCGAATCCCCGGTTTAGTGGCCTCCGTGTCTGTTAGAGATGGGGAGAGCCTTGCCCTGGGACTTTTAACAGTCCCTTGGGAGCTGTGAGCGTTCCCAGGGGGGGTCTAGCCCCTCCGGTTTTTGCACAGTGCCCAGTAACTCTGTGTTTTTTATGGCTCCTTTTTCCCCGCGTTCAGAATGCGTCAGTGTAGGTCGCCGCCATCTTCGCTCCAAGAAATCAGAATATTAACTTGCCTCACAATTTTTAAAATATCTTCTTAGATCCAGAACACCCACTTGATTCCTAAACAACTCAAAATTTAACTATGAGACTCTAGCTATCTATTCTTCAACCACCTCAGAGACCTGAGAAGTTGAGTTAGATATAGAACTTTAAACTCATGGAGATGGTTAGATAGTAGAATGTTAAAGTCAGGTGCCAAATACATATGGACTGGACATCAGGAACGTATGCTAAGCCATATAACTCTCATAATTGTGGCCTATTTATTTCTGTTGTTTTATATTTTATTTATAGTTATAAGAGAAAGAACCATTTGTTGGACTGAAAGGGAAAGCTGTTGGGGGGAAAAAGAAATACCTTAAACTAAAAAAAATAAAATAAAAAGGGTAGAGGATGGCAGTTGAGGGGGAAGGTGGAAGGGTGGGACTAGAGGGTGGAGTAGGGAGGGGATTGTGATTGAGATGTAACTTGAAGAAATAAAAAATAAATTATTTTAAAAAAAAGAAAGAGAAAACTAGCTGCTGTAAAACAAACAAACAAAAAACCACCATTTTGATACATTAGGTAAACTTAAAAGAACATAATACATGTCGAATTTCAGTGTATTCACCAAAGCCAATTCAGCAGGAGATAACCTACCTCTTCTCTCTTTTGTTCCATCCAGTTAATGTTTACAAAGAATGTCACTTGTTTGTAAGCAGTTTACATGATGAGTGTCTCAGGTCCTCATGTTCTGACACTTGTAGCATCCTTCTCTCCCACGTAATAGGAGCTTCACATGGACAAAATGAGTCATGTACCAGCAATATAATGTACTTGATGTGATACCGTTTCTCCTCCAACATTCACTTGCTCAAGCATCAGAAAAGCAGTTCTGTAGTTCACACACAGCCTCTGACATCTCTAATTCTTAGACAGTGCAGAGGAATCTTAATCCAGCAACATGGCCACTCTGGCAAGGGTAACATCCAAAGACATTCCAGGTCTATGTGATCTGAGTGAAATGCAGACATGCTCATTTCAGACTGGCTGGAATACAGACACATCCGTAGTACACACCTTTAATCCCAAACAATGTAGATAGGGTTAGTTTATAGAAGGAAGCAGCCATGTTTGAAAGTGAAATCTAATTGAGGGGCAGACAAGGTGTTGAATCAGAGAAAGATTTGACAGATTGAGTCAGAGATAGGATATGCCCAACTCTCATGAGAACAGTACAGGAAAGAGAAGCTACATGGGAGTAGTGTAAAGAGATTGAGAGGAGAATTTTTTACAGACAGTTGCAAAGAGACAGGTTGTAGAGAGTACAAGCTAGATACAGGTAAAGATAGAATGAGCCAGAAAATGAGAATAAGCCAAAAGATTAAAACATATTACCAGAATTAGTTTGATCTCAAACAGAGAAATTCACTCAGAATCTGAGAGGCCAGTTTGATCAGTAAGCTTGGAGAGGAGTTAATTAAGCTGAACCAGCCAGTGAGAGTTCAGAAGGAACTAGAAAGGTGGGAACTCCTTTCCCCTCATCCCCTCATCTGAGGAAAAAAAAGCATTTACAAGAAAAACCAGTCATAACAGTACTATAGTAAAGAACTCACATCTTCTGGAAGGAGCTCTACAGAAAACCTGAGAAGCCAACTCTGGAGGCCTGGCCCACTCTCCAGTAACTGCAGAAGCTTGAGATGAAGAGGCTCAGTATTAAACAAAGCTAAATTGTACTAAAGCTAAGAAATTATCTGAGATTAAAATAAAATTACATTTTCTGGGACATCAATAGAATGAGCCTTTAGTGTGGGATGTATAAACCAAAGACTTTGTTATAAAATAAACAAGAGGGCTAGACATATGACTCAAAGTTTAAGAGCACTGACTGCTCTTCCAGAGGACAAGTTTCCATTCCTAGCACTCCTGGTGGCAGTTCACAGCCATCTGTAAATCTGGGGCCAGGGAATCTGATGTCCTCTTCTGGCCCAAAGGGAACTGCATGAACATGCTACACAGATATGCATGCAAGCAAAGCACCCATACAGATTAAAATAAAATAAAATCCTTGAAATGTCATAGTTCTAAAGAATGTATCTCTTCAGTTAAAACCACAAAAGTCAACCATGTAACATTTATACTTAATTTCTAAATATGGGTTTGGACTACATACAAATGACTATCTTTAAATTTTAACATTTTTTTATTCTTGTGTGTCTGTATGTATATGTGTGTGTGTGGGCTGTATATATATTTATGTACATATATGTGTGTGTATGTGTGCCTATGTGTGTATATATATGTATATGTATGAGTGTATGTGTGTATGCACATGTGTGTATATGTGTGTGTAGTGTATATCTGTTATGCTATAATGCACATTTAAAGAATGTGTGTGTCTGTTTGTATATGTATATATGTACATATATGTGTGTGCATATGTGTGTATGTGTACCTATGTGTGTGTGTATATATATATATATATACATATATATATGTATGGGTGTATGTGTGTGTATGCACATGTGTGTGTGTATATGTGTGTGTAGTGTGTATCTGTTGTGCCACAATACACATTTAAAGAAAAGAAAACAATATTAAGAAATCTGCCCTCTCCTTCCACCCTGTGGGTTCCAGGGATTGAACTCAGGTCACCAAATGCTGTGGTAAGAACCTTTCTCAGCTGACCCAGCTCACCATTCCTTACCTTTTATACATTTTATGTAAATGAGTTAAATGCTTAGACCTCACTGTATTACACAAGGATATACACTTCTGTCAGGCTCTCAAAACTGGTAGAGAAAATATTAAAAGACCAGGATGAAGGCCAAATAAATGGACCCAGACAGTACTATTGATGTTTTATAAATAGTACTATTTTAACCACAAAGCCAGAAATTCATAATCTATGGGTTATTATGATATTCCATAAGTCATTTAGGACATAACTACACATTGATTTTCAAAATGCAACTAGGTTTGAAGTAACTACATGTTTTTTTTATGTAAGGTATTGTGCCATTTTCCCTAGACTCTAGTCCCCTCTTTTTTTATATATTTCTAAATCCCACAAGATCTAGAAAGTAAAATTCGTGTTATAGGTTCTTTCAAAAAGAATCACATGGCTCCAATCCCAGCTCTCTGGTGGCTGGTGCAGGAGGACTGATAGTAAAGGACAGTCACAGTTGTAAGATAAGAACCCATTTCATAAAACCACAATCAGATGCACAAACATATTTGTAGGGGCAAGTTATTTATAAACCATTTTCACAAACTAAGAATTTAACAGGACAATAATTATCTCACTATGGTTCTGAGGTTTCAGTTCAGTTCAGCTGGGTCCAGTCCTCAGTATCATAGCACTCTGAAGTTAAAGTGTTGGACAAGGGACCAAATTTCATCTTGAAGTTCCATCTATGGTAACACAGATTGATTCCTATCTCTAAAGAATAGCATTAACATTGTTCTCTGTGCCCACTGTTCTCAATACCCAGAGAGTCTATTCCTCATCCCTGTCATACTACACTCTCTCTAACTGCTTTTAAAACAATCATGTCCTCCTTCAAGGCCATCAGGACTACACTTCTTCAAACATGACCCTCTCTGATATCCTTTAAGGACTCACCTGATGCATCATATCCACTTATGAAAATCTTTATTGATTATTTATAGTCAGTTTATTCGAAAATTAACAATATCAACAAAATCTTTCTACCATATAGTATAATATCATAAACAAATTGGTACATTTTAACATTCATTAATCCAATAGCTATATTCTGATATTTTTTGTCACTCTAGTCCCTCTAGAGATGTTTTAATGACTAAATTTCCATAATGGCTAAAATCAAAAACTCAAATGAAGGCACATGCTGGTGAGGTTGGGGAGAAAGGGGAACACTCCTCCATTGTTGGTGGGAGTGCAGGCTTGTACAACCACTATGGAAATCAGTCAGGCAATATCTTAGAAAACTTGAAATAGCTCTACCTCAAGACCCAGCCATACCACTTCTGGGTATATATCCAAATGATTCCTCACCGAATCACAAGGAAGTTTCCTCATTTATCATCATAACAGCCTTATTTGTAATAGCTAGAAACTGGAAACAACCCAGATGTCCCTCAACGGAGGAATGGATAAAAAAAAAAAAAAAAAAAAAGAAAAGAAAGAAAAGAAAAGAAAAATCTGTGGTACATCTACACAATGGAATACTACTCAACCATCAGGAACAACAAAATCATGCAATTGCAAGCCAAATGGATGGAACTAGAGAAGCTCATCCTGAGTGAGCTAACTCAGGCTCAGACGGATTCACATGGCATCTATTCACTATAATCGGATTTTAGCCTTATAATACATGATAACTATACTACAACCAATGCACCAAAGGGAACAGGAACATAGACTTTTTTTTACCTGTTCACGAGACACTTTGCCCTAGTGGTGCTGCCTTGTAGGCCCCCAATGTATGAGGAGGCTCTTGGCCCTCATATGACTGCTGATCTGGGGTGGGAGACTGTTATGTAGGGCCACTCCATTCAAGAGGAGTAGGATAAAAGGGATGGGGGAAGAGGGTGGGAGGGTGGGACTGGGAGGGATGGAAAGAGGGTACTATGATGGAGATGTAACCTGAAGTAATAAACATTAAAAAAATTCTCTACAGTAAAATACTGATGTGTTTTTGAAACCTGTGTTTAAACCAACCTGATACACTCCTATTGGAAATGATTCATAAGGAAGGTACAAAGAAGGAAACTGAGTATTTATTTGTATTTGGAACATTTTTGTTTGTATCACTTTTGAAGATTTTTCTCTTTTGGAGGACTCAAGAAGTTGTCTTAAATAATAATTGATTCATTTTCCACATTTCAGAATCTAAGGTTATTATTTTATTCTTTGTTGTTCTTGCTTACTTTTGAGATTGTGTTTAATTACAACATTTCATCCTTCCAATCCCTCCCTCTAAGCCCTTCCACATACCCTTTGAAATCTGTGATCTCTTTTTCATTAATTGTTATTCCATATATATGTATATATGTATATGATGTATATGTATATGTTTATGTATATGTGTATGTGTATATGTATATGTGTATGTATGTATGCATGTATGTATGTATGTATGTGTGTGTGAAAGTTAGTCCCCAGGGTGTGGCATTCAGATCAGTTCATTCACATATACACACACACATTATATATTATACATTCATATATAACATGCAAAATATATATTCATATATATATTACTAAATATAACCTGTTGATTACATGTAATGTTACGTTCAGTGCTGATCATTTGACACTGAACAATCAATTCATGTGCTATTGCCTGAGGAGGGGCACCTTTCCTACTCCCAGCTTTGCTCTGTTGTCCCTACATTTTTGTGTAGGACTGAGGGCTCATGGGCTTTTGCCCATCCATTTGAGCATGATTGTTGATGTTATTTTTCAGCTCACATTTGGAGGCTCATGATGGTGAGGTTTTATGGGTATACTTCCTAATGTGATTAGGACAGATAATTTCACAGAAAATCCATGTATGGATGTAGAGTTATCGATTGGCATTGAACTCTATCTACAGCTCTCCATATTGATTGGTTGCAGTTTTCTATAGTGGTCTCTAACTGTTGAAAATAGAATTTTCCTTGGTGAAGGGTGAAGACTATTCCTATCTGTGACTATAAGGACACACCTTTTTAGGTTGTTGTTAGAGATTATGCTGGTTTTGTAAATTGTTGTAAATATTCCTCAAATAATCATTAATGCACTATCATTAGTTAGCTAAGTTTCTTGTACAAAGAATGGTACTCCTCTTATTGAGGAGGTCTTAAGTCCAGTGGGTTACCTCTTAGGTATATGAGCCACTATGACACCTTTAGCCAGACAACTACTGGCTGCTTAAAAAGGGAAAATTAAACTCTCTCTTATTTATTGTCCAATGCAAAGTGATCAGACCATATACACACAAATAACAAAAACTGACTCAACAGGTTGCATTTATATACAATTGAACCTAAACATACATGTGTATGTATGAAACAAATGCTATCAAAGAAAAGGGACTATCAATTTGATACTGGGAAGATATTAGAAGTGTTGGAGAAAACATCCCTGGGAGGGATTGGAAACAAAAAAAAAAAACTATTTTAATTAAGAAAGTAAATGAAAAAATAAAATAAAATGAAAGCATTTAACATGGGGAAAAAACTAAATGAATGAAGGAAAGACATGAAATTTTCAGCAATATTTTATATATAAATGGCAACTTCTATTTCTATGTTTTATCTCTAATGGTGTAGAGCAGCTTGGGTATTGTGCTCACTATACCAAATTTGTTCTAACTTTTTTTTGGCACTTTGTGAATTTCACATCATTCACCCAAAATCTACTCATCTCCTCCTCCCATCTCCTCATATCTGCCCTCCACCCTTGCAACTTACCTCCAAAGAGGAAAAAAAAAATCTCATCGTTGAAGCTGTAGTGTGTCACAGTATGTCCCACAATATACACCTTTGTCTATGCTTCTTTGCTTCCAAATGTTCATTACACTGTATCATTGAACTGGTATGAGGACTCTGGCTTCTGCTACTCTTTCAACACTGGAACCTCACTGAGGTTGTTCTTAGATATCTTGCTGTTGCCCTACATTATGGAGATCCTGGAGTTTTTGGATCTGTTGGACCAGACACTTCATATACACCAGCAGTTTATAGATGGGTTATGTCAGTTCAAAGCCCTGACAGGTATCTAAGCTGGTCACCTGCTGGCTTTCCTATCCTCAAGCCCTCAGGGCTTGCTCTCCAGAAAACCTGCAATCAAGGGCAGCTCTATTCTGTTGTCCAGGCAAGGTGCAGGGCTGGCACTCCCGAAAGCTGCAGCAGGTGAGGGACAGGGACAGCTCCCCTGCTCTCAACCTCAGAGCCAGCTCTCCTGAGTGCTGAACGAGTTGAGAGGCAGGGGGACAGCTCTCCTGCTCTTATGATCACAGGGACACTTCTCCTGAGTTCTGTAGCTGGAGAGGGGCAGGGATAGCACTTGCTGCTACAAGGCAAACAAGTTGGGAGGCCAGCTCTCCCATGCTTACACTTTCAGAGCTGCCACTGCCATCAAGGTTAGTTCTACTGTGCTTCCTAGGTGAGGTAAAGGGCCTGCTCTCCTGAGTACTGCAGCTAGCTAGGTGTGGGATTAACTGTCCTAATCTCAAGTCTTCAGGGCAAGCTCTCTCACAATGCCCAGGTGAGGGATGGGGCCAGTACTGTACAGCCTTCAAACATTAACATGTCCCTGGCTGGCAGCCTAGAACAGGGACATACACTTGGTCTTCATATAGTAGTAGACTCCTGCTCCTGGTGGCAGCACAAGCCAGGACCCCAGCATCATCCCAGGTGGCATCACTGGCTACTCACATCAGGCTGTTTCTCACTGCCCTCTCATCTCCAGTTCTACCTCTTTTCATTGTGTCCATATCCTTCTGTTTCTCTTTCATTTCTCCATCATTTATTTGCTCCTTTTAGTGGCACCGGGGGTCTCTGAGTGTCTGAAGTAGTGTCAGGAGTGTTCTCAGGAGTGCTAAGCTCTGCTCATGCATTATAGCACCAAGCAGGGATCATCGCTGGAATGGCCTGTCCTCCACCCCCCACCCCATGGCCTGCCTGGCACCAGACTGTTGGTCATCTCAGGCTAGCTCCCTGTCCTGTGTGGGCCTCATGGTGCCTGTCTGGTGGTCATCTCAGGCTCACTCTTGCCTAGGCCTGCCAGAGTGTCCCCATGCTAGGTTATTCTCTCTCTTTCTCACTCTTGCCCAGGGCCCACAATCTCAGGCAGGGTTTTTCTGGCTCTAGTCTGTGGCTTACTCCCCATGCTGAGAATTAGTCTACACCTGTGTGGTACCAGACTGGTGATCATCTCAGGCTAGCTTCCTTTCCAGGACCCCTGGCACTAGACTGGTGGTCTTCTAAGGCTCATTTTCTTTTTCAGGGAATGTTAGGCTACTATTAATTTAGATGTTCACAGGTGAGCATAGACATAGCCTATCTCTTCTCTGCCACCTACTGAAACACATATGACATAGCAGCTTCACCTGCAACTCCTCTAGGGGCAGACTATTGCCTAGTTTTTAATCTCAATTTGAACCAAGATAGAGCCATTTTGGAGGAGATCTTAACTGAGAAAATGTTCCCAACAGATTAGATAGATAGATAGATAGATAGATAGATAGATAGATAGATAGATAGACAGACAGACAGACAGACAGACAGACAGACAGACAGACAGATAGATAGATAGATAGATAGATAGATAGATAGATAGATTAGACTATAGATCTTTTGGGGATTGTTTAGCATAAATATATGTAATAGGGTTAGAGTAGCCTGTGTACACTCTAGTTAGAGATAACCTTACTTTACATGAAAGTATATTGAAATTTGGTCCTCATGATGTAACAAGGAAGAAAGTTATTACACATAGAATTATAAACCTATCTCAGGGGTCATGGGCTATAGTAGTTGGCAGATGTTTACAGAGGCTCATGTGGTTCAGGAGTGACTAGCTATTCCTTGTTCTATATCTTGATTGTGGTGACAGAAACAGTGGCAAAGAAATAAAGAAAATTTGTGGGCTTAGTTTTCTGAGATTATTCATGATTTAGGGGACCAAAATACACAAAACCTTCAACATAAATGTAATTACAAAATTATCTCTACCATCTATTTCATTTCTTGCAAGAACATCAAAGCCAAAAGCATCAAGTGATTTTGAAGTAGCTCACTCAAGAATACTACTGTAATTTTATAATCGATAACAGCAATTAAACTCACCATGGGCAAGAAGTGTTTTCTACATGAAGAAAATGAACACCTGCTGATTACCATTTTCAAAATATTTTTTTTCAACCTGACTGGACCAGTATAGAAGATCTTTACAATCCCACCAACATTCTAGTATAAAAAACAAAGTAATTTAATGATATACTTCTAATTTCTCTCTTAATGCATGAGATTTGAGCTTCTCTTACTACATGTAGGTCTTATTTTACAATATTCTTAAGCATACTACTTTCCTTCCTGTGGTAGAGTAAGTTCACTACAGATAAGACTGTCTTCATATTTGCTTATTTGAGTTCATGGAGAAACCACTGGACCAAAGCATGGCTGTAAGAAGAATCCATCCAGGAGAGACAAAGAAGGACTCCAAGGAAAAAGTGGGTACTTTACATTTAAAACAGTGCTGAGACAAAATGTACTAGAATATTCTGCAGAAAACAAAACAACAACAAAAAAAACTGCATAGAAATGACAAAAGTAGAGTTTCCTTCAGGTATAGAAGACTTTGACCAAATGCCCTAGGTCAGACATGAAAGACTGATGGACATATTTGTAAGGACTGATTCTTGTCATCAGATGTTGGATCTCAAAGATACCAACACTGAATACAGACTGAGAATATATCTTGAGTTGATGTTATACAAAATTCCAGAGAAAAACAAAGAATAATATCAAATAATTTTAGCATAACTTTGATAAAAGCCAAAACAACAGCTAACTTCATTTGAAATTTTAAGCTTCTTTTTAAAATTACATATATTTGCTTTTGTTTCGGTGGTGCAATGCACGTGCCACAGAGCATATGTAGGAAGCCAGTTTGCTCCTTTGCCCATGTGGTTCCCAGGGATCAAACTGAAGTTGAGGTCACCAGACTTGCTTGCCTTACCCACTGAAACATGTTACAACCCAGGTATGAAAATTTTTCACAAAACAAGTCACTTGTTTCAATTCATACTTGATGTTCTGTGGCTTCCAGCAGGGAATTTCCATCTGCTGTATCAGGCTCAAAATGAATATTCTTCCTCCAGAAGGTCTAGGCTAGATTGGTCCAGGCAGAAAATTTATGTTTACTGCTAAATGTTACCGCTCTCTTAGCTAAGCAAGCAGGAGAACTAGGATACTCCTAACTCTTTCATGCATGCAGTAAAAGGTGACCAGCTCTTTTCAGCTAAACTGCTTGCTCCAGGCCATGTGGGTGGTGCAAGAGAGGCAGCAGAAACTCACAGCTTCTCGGGAGGCTTCGGAGGCAGCCACTGGGCTGACCAGTGGCTGTGATCAAGCCACGAGCCTGGGTAGGTGGCCAATGGGAAAAAGGTAGGAGCACACCCCCAAACAGGCCCCAAGCAGCCCTGTGACGGACAGGCAGGAGTCCTGGCCCCAGTATAAGCCTGGCCAGCACTGAAGTGGCAGTGTTGAATTCTTTATGGAAAAAAGAGAGTTTCCTTTTCAAGCCCAAAATAAACTGTCAAGCTTCAGATGGTCATGGTGGAAGAATGGAGGAAGAGAGTTTATTTTGTGAATCAGAGGCATTATAAACCTTTGGGTGGTAGGGAGGGGTTTTGGGCATGAATATGTTTCATTTGCTGGGCATGGTCCTATCAGAAGAGAGGAAATGTAGTACCTAATTATTCCATGGAGAGTGGGGGTGGGGAAAGAACTCCAGGTTCACTGGGTGAGTTTATCAGGGTTGGGTTATGTGACAAGCATTTAGGGGATTTGGAGTTTCCTCACATAAGATGGAAGAGGAGGAATCCACTGGAAATAAGGAGTCCATCATTTAGCACTGAGCTCAGAGGCTTTCGAGCAAAGCCATACTTCTATTTATCAGCAGAAATTTCCCACATAGACTGAGAGAACACCAAGTTGTTCATCTACAAAATAAACAAGTGTCAACCAACTGGATGCCACCACTCCAGTGTTTCCTGACTGTTATGCTCTTGTTTTCTGCATACTCACTTGAGCAGCCAGGGAACCCCAAGTACACAGCAAATTCAACTGTTGTGCCATTACACAGAAAACTTTTAACATAGTCTCCCACTTAAATGAGTAGAGGAGATGCTACAGCTCACCAAAGCACATTATCTTAAAGAAATACAAATTAACACAAAGTGTATGTGCATTTTTTTCAATAATTTTTTCCAAAAAAAAATCCATTTTCTCTTGCTCTCAGTAATTAATGTTGTATAGTTTGTGTTTTTCTTCTATTTTTGAGATTATTATATTGCCTTAGTTACTGTTCTATTGTTGTGAAGAAACACCATGATCAAGCCAACTTATAAAAGGAAGCCTTTAATTGTGGGCTTGCTCATAGTTGCAGAGGTTTAGACTACAACCATCATGGAGGAGAATGTGGAAGCAGGAAGACATGGCACTGGAGAGGTAGCTTCAAGCTCATATGTTGATCCATGCAATAGACAGAAAGGGAGACTGAGCCTGATCAGTCCATTTGCTTTTGGATAATCAATAATTGCTGTGCTCTTCCCTAGGTGAGATTGTTTTTCACACCCTCAGCATTCCTGGGTTACCTATAATTCTTTTGCAGAGATGGGATCTTTTGTTCTACCACCCCTACCAATCCACTTTGTCACATCTGTTGTTATTGTCCTAGAAACTTCTCTTTAAAACAAACTGAGACCAGGGCTGGAGAGATGGCTCAGCAGTTAAGAGCACTGACTGTTCTTCCAAAGGACCTGAGTTCAAATCCCAGCACCATATGGCAGTTCACAGCTGTCTGTAATGGCCAGGCATGGTGGTCAACGCCTTTAATCCCAGCACTCAGGAGGCAGGGGCAGGTGGATCTCTGTGAGCTCAAGGGCAACCTGGTCCACAAAGTGAGTCCAGGACAGCCAAGGATACACAGAGAAACTGTCTTGAAAAAACAAAACAAACAAACAAAAAACAAAAACAAAAACAACAACAACAAAAAACAGACTGAGACCATTACAGAAAACTACAACCAGATTTGTGAAGCCTATTCACAAAGGAAACATCCACAAAACAAGTTATAAGACCTAGAGAACATTGTAGGAAAGAGGGCAGAAAAATTATAAGAAGCAAATTAGGGAGAAATTAGGGAGTTTTCTGTGAAATTGTGTCTGCTAGTAATATCAGAAGTTACACCCATGAAGTATCACAAACATGCCTACCTGAAAATAAGCTGAACAGATTATTTTTCATAGTGCTCTACTTCAATAAAACAAAGCAGGCTAAGAAGGATAGAGATAGGAGCTTGTAGTAGGAATAAGGACTGCCATTGAGCAGGAACAAGCCCTGCTGCTAAAGAGAAGGCATGCATGACTGGGCTTCTGCGTGGAGCCAGCCTGAGACCTGCCTGAACATGCTGGGGCATGATCGGGCATGATCTGCCTGGAGATTGATGACCCCACACCAGTTAATGAGACACAAGCCAATGAGGAAGAACCTCAGCATCAGCCTGCAGTTTGGGAGCTAATGGAACTCTGAGCAGAGTGTATAAAGGGCACATCCTCTTCCTGAAATAAAAACGTCTGCTTTTGCCACTTACCAGTCTCCCAGGGTCTGGGTCGATGACTCATCACCAGTCACTCCCACCCTCAGGGGTCCTGGGATAGTCCAATAGTTCCCAGCAACAGGAGCTAAGAGTTCTAGGGAGAGCCCTAGACAAGAAATCATCCAAATATCTACCATCCGTGTATACATGGTGATTGTAATAAACAGGTGCTAAGAAACATATGCCTCAGGAAACACTGACTCTCCACTTAGTTGTACAGATTTGTGTGGTCCTTTACTTCCTTGCTCTTACTCCCAGTTTTCCTACATTAATATGCATGAAACATGGTTTCATTATTGAGTAAAGGGTGTTTTAGTTAGTTCTCCACTATTGGGTGTGTGTGTACATATAAAGGAAAATAAAAATACTATACACTGTTGGATAATAATCAGAAAGATTAAAAATGGCTCAGAGATGGAATTAATACAAGCTAGCAGAACCTTGTCACCACTTTTCAGACAACAGGTCATCAATGTGTCATGTGCTGTGGCAGCATAGAGGAAAGAAAAACATGACTTTTGAATTTAGTTCATGTACTAGTTAGAGGACAATGACTCTTCACACTGCAGCAGATACAGTCCTACATTTTTCCTGGCCATCTCGTCCCCTTATCGTTTCCTAACCACATACTCAAGGTGTAGTTTGACTCAGGTACATACCCATGCTGGCTTCCTAGGACACAAAGATGGAAAATCTTGTCTTTGATAGACTTCATGTAACCAGAGACTAATTTAGACTTCAAGAGAGAAAACCGAAGGCTGTGTTTGCACACACAGAAGTAGGAATAGGAAGTTCTCAGTATTGTTAAGTAAATATCAACAGAAAACTCTGGTACTAGTACCCATAACTGATCATTCTTTTCCTACTTGCTTAAAAAATTTCAACATAAACCATCAAACTCCCAGATTGTGTTGGCATTTAACTGACAAGTCTCTTTCTATCCTATTGTAGTGACTGCCCTTTCCTAGCATCTGGAACAATTTTTAACATGGCATTTAGGAAATGTAAATGATTACTGTATGACCATATAACTTCAAATAAGGGGGAAATCACACACACACACACACACACACACACACACACAAACACGAATGCACAGGCACGTACACATGCATGTATGCATGCAAGCACATATGAACACACATGCACTCAAACATGCACAGTCTCAGTCTGTCATATTAACAGGAAAATGAGCTCCACAGTGTCAAAGTATTATCTTTAATTATAAATCTCACTTTTTTTTTTTGGCTAGGAAGTAGTCCTATATTCTCAAACTATTGAGAATTTTAGAGTTGCCCTCTGAAGGACTAGCGAATTGACTCACGGGTTAGGAGTGCTCAATTTTCCAGTGTGCCATAGTTTGGTTCCCAGCACCTACAGAGTTCAGCTTACATGTAACCCCATCTCATTCATCTGGTCACCCTCTGCACCTATAAATAGGAAGCATACAAACACACACACACACACACACACACACACACTTTTAAAAAGAACCTTAAGAAAGAGTTGGCATCTCCCTCATGTTCCCCTCTTTAACTTAATCCAGAGCCTAACAAACTAGCAACTTCCTTGCCACCACCACCATGTTCTCCAAATCACTCCAACCATGACCACCATCACAAGTGTCGGCACCAACTTCCAAGCTGTACCATAAGACTCTGTTTGCAAACCTTGCCAAGGATTTCCCTTGTGTGAAGGTGAAGTCACTAATTCTGTTGAAGTTTATCATAAACATTGGATTATGGGCACTGTAGACTCACTGAGTGGATCTACTTCCTGGGGCCATTTTATACATGGTTTTGGATATATGTGGTTTGGGATTGCTCTGCACCACAGGCCCTTACCAATTGAGAACTTCTGTTTCAATTTTTAAAACCTGTGTATGATTTAATAACATTTATAGTTGCAAGACGAGTGACAAAATCATACACTGACTTGTTTGAGAACAGTCTTACTGAATTAGGAATATCAATGTAAGGCCATATAATCAGAAACTTTCACTGGACCTCTGGTAAGCTTTTCTTTCATATTTACAACCATAGCTCACCTCACTACGTATTCAGTTAGCTCTGTGTTCAAGTGCAGTCTGTTATATCAGACCATTTTAAATAATATAACATTGGTTCAGATGCACTCGCTAATCTATGTAGGCAGTCCTAATTCTATATCTACCATGTCCTTTCTGATTGTAAACAAAACTGGAAATTGCTAATATTTTTCAGTCTGCAACACTGAGAGATTTTTTTGGAACTCACATTAAATACTTAGACTTATTCAGGATCGGTAGTGTGATGCAATAAAAAGGTCAAAATTGTAGGACATAATCTATCTTCAAGAAGTCATAATCTAGTTGAGGAAGTAAAATATGAAAAGTAAATAGCAACACATTCATCATATATAATTTCAGATGATAACAGATTATCAAAAGGTTACACAAAGTAACCTCTTCAATGAATCAAAGAATAACTGCCAGGACAGTTTAGATGAAGATAGCTGGTAAGTTAGCAGAAGAGAGAAAATTCTACTATGTGCAATGTTACAAGTGGGACAGAGGAAAATGGAGTTTAAATTGAGATATCTTAAATACAAAAAATATATATTTATAATGACATTTTCATACATATGCATCACATGCTTGGTTCATACTCACTACCTCCATTATGTTCTTTTCTTCCCCTTCCAAAACCAACCATTTGGCTTGAATTTAATAGAGAATCCAGTGTTTTAACAGTGAATGGTGATATAATCTCTGATAATGTGAAGGACAGCACAGAAAAACCAGCGAGAGATCACTGCAGCTTGTCCAGCCACTCAATAAAATCTTCTTGGATCAGGAGAACAGTGGGAAAATAGACTGATATGCAATTTTCAAGGACTACTTGTCAACGACTTATTTATTAACCAGGAAAGAATCAGAGACACTGAGTGAAAGACCACTCTAAGTGAGTTGGAAAGACCATGGCACTCTTCCGGTGTCTTGGAGGAGCCACTTTAGAGAAGACATACACTCAGTCTTTACTAAATAGACACCAGGAAGCACTGAAATACATGTAAAATTTGGAAACATAAGGCAACAGTTAGGAGAAAGGCAGGGTCACAGTGACACACTACAGAGTGCCCTCTGAAGCCATTAGGTGACAAGAAGGAAATCTTAGGGACAGAATTATGGAGAGGTGAGGAGATGCATCATAATTCAGAGGCACACACAAAAAAAAACGAGTTAATTGGTGATCCTGAAGTCAAACATTAAGCAGTCATCTGAGCAGGTGGTTTCAAATAGATATTCTGCTGAATAACTCATTTTTATTCCAATGGAGACACTAAAGAAGATCGCTGGTGAATTTCTACATTGTCAATGGTTTTCTTTTTATTTTCTTTGCAAACTCAGTGTAATAAATATATTTTCTAACTAAAATATATTTTCTAACTAAATTTCTAATGAAATTTAAACTGAAATCTTAAATTAGGTCATGTATGGTGTCATGTGTGAGGTAGATAATTCAATGGTAACTGTATTTATAAATTATCTTAATAGATGCAATATAGTTTTTAAATTTTTAATTTTGAAGATCCTAAATAATTGATTGTTGGCAAACTTATCTGGTTTCAAAGATAATTTAAATGCAATAGGTTTCTAAGTCTTAGAATTGAAGTTATTAAAGCAGAACAGAAATTTCTCACTTTTATTTTATTTGATGGACAGATGTGATTTTTCAAGTACAGGACGGGATGAAGAGGAGAGAGGATTACTGGCAGAGACACCTGGAATGGGAAGGGGGAAAGGCATATCTGGGACAAGCTAGAAACCTAGGACAATGGAAGCTCTCAGAAATCTATGAGAGTAACCCTATCTAAGACACCTAGCTAGGGGGATAGGGAGTCTAAATTGGACATTTCCTGTAACCAGGCAAGACATTTTTTGATGGAGGGATTAGGACACCAACCCAGTCACAAAACCTATGACCCACAATTGTCCTGCCTACAATACTTGCAGGGATTAAGATGGAGCAGAAATTGAGGGAGTGGCCAATCAATTACTTGTCCAGCGTCAGACCCATGGCATGATAGAGAACCCACGCCTGATAATATTAATGATATTCTGCTATACTCGAGGACAGTGGCCTAACATAACTTTTATCTGCTAGGGTTCACCCAGCAACTGATGGAAACAGATGCAGAGACCCACAGCCAAACACTAGGTTGAGCAAGGGGAGTCCTGTGGAAGAGGGGGAAGAAGGATTGAAGAAGCCAGGGGGTCAGGCCAAGGACACCACAACAAATACTACAGAATCAACTAACCTGGGTCCAAGGAGGCTCACAGAGACTGAACCACCAATGAGGGAGCATGTGTGTGTCATACCTAGGCCCCTGCACATATGTAACAACTGTGTAGTTTTGTCTTCATGTCAGATGCCTAACAGCAGCAGCAGGGACTGTCTATGACTCCATTGCCTGACTTTGGATCCCTTTCCCCCAACTTGGCTGCCTTGTCTATCCTCAATAGAACATACACCTAGTCTTAATGCAACTTGACATGCCAAAGATGGTTGCTATCCATAGAAGGACTTCCCCTTTCTGAGATGGATGGAAGAGGTGAATGAGAGGGAGGGACTGGGAGAAATGGAGGGAGGAGAAGCTGTGATCTGGGTGCAAAGTAAATAAATAACTTTGTTAATTAAAAAATATGTAACATCTAAGGAAGCACATTAAAATAAAAATAAAAAAGTTTCTCCATAAAATATTTGATTTATAAGGGTATAAAAATCATTTAACTAGTCTGCTAAAGGAAAGTACAGTTATTGATTGACTCATTTTCCCCAAAATACATAATTTAACAAAAAAGAAATTATCTAGAAATATAACATTTTCTGCTTTATATTATATTTAATTTCATTATAATAAACAAAATTTGTACTCAATGGACAATAGACAGCTTGTTTAAATGCATCAAAATTCTGAACAAAAATACAAAAATTACTCCTAAAATATTGATCTCCTTCTAAAGAGGACTGGACAGTTCAACATCATAAACCTCAGCACATAAGGGATTTGTCTCCTTCCAAGGCAGACTCTGCCATAATGGGCTTGCTAAATGTATGCATTTGATATAAGAAAATTATGGTAATGTGACATTCCTACTACATGATGGAATACTCTTTTAGATAGTGAAACATATTAATAACACACATGATAGAGTTCTTTTTGGCTCTTGACATTTAGAACCAAATTTTTCAAAGGTTGTCCTTATTATGAATGTATACAGTAAGCATAAACCACACTACACTGCACACACATACACACACACACACACACACACACACACACACACACACACTGCCTTGCCTCAGTAAAATTTTGCACTAATCAACGGGTAATTAAATTTTTCTTTTAAAGCAAGGTCCTTAAAGAAAAACCTTGTGTATATAATGATGCGCATGGACACAACTGTTAGATAAAACTTCCCTCCTTTGTAATATAAGTATCGGGGCTAAAATAAAGTTAAACAGTTACTCAAATCATAACATAATGTCATCTTCTTTTTAACACACACAAAATAGTATTTATTAGAAATCTGTAAATGTGCTTATATATCTTCATATTGTTTATATGTAAGTGTTTAAATAACAATTTGAAAGAGTCAATATAAAGACTGTGTCATTAGTAAGAGTACCCATACTTTAATTGATTATTTGAACCCATTATCTACAGAAATGATTGATCTTCTGTGCAGTCCAGAGAGCATCTTGGGGAGGGTTTTAGAGGTTTATGTCAGATTCTTAATTTTCTAGGGCTGAATACAGTATATACTTCAAAATTCACTGCTTTTGAGTCTAGAAACTATCTTGCCAGATAATGGGCATGACAGTTGTAGGAGTTTGGTGATATCTTCCTAAAGATATCACAGGAACAATATGAATCAGCAACTTGTCTTTATAGAATATTTTTTAGACAATGTTATTTTTTAAAGGAAAAGGCAAAATTGCCTTATGTAAGTTAATATATCTACTTAAGTAAGCACCTCAGAGTGTATTTGAAAGCATAAAGATTGAGGTCTAGTTCAGTGATAAGGAGCCCACCTTGGAATGTAAACTACCTAGATTTGGGTTTTAGTTTAATTTAGTTTTCTTTTTTTTTTTAATTTTCATTAGCATGCACAGTACAAGGATATTAGTTTTAAAAATGTGAACCACTGAAGATCACACAGTAACTATTAGAAATAATACTTAAACTTTTTGATTATTTTAGAGAGAGTGTGTGTGTGAGTGCTTGTGTGCATGCATGCGTGCGTGTTTCTGGATAATAGCATTCAAGTGCAGGTGAAGAAATAAGCCAGAGGGCTCGGATCTCCTGGAGCTAGAGATACAAGTGATCTGAGTCACTTGGCATGGATGCTGGGAAGCAAACTCTGGTCCTTGGCAAGAGAGCCGTACCCTCCAGCCCCATAAATGATATTTCTTTGCTAATGTTATGAATCCACCCAACAATGACAATACAGTGAGTGAGATGGAATTTAACAGTGTCATATCAATTTTACTAACTATAAAGATATTTTTCAGTACACAATCTCACTACGTAGTCCAGGCTGGCTTTGAACTTAAAGTGATCCCACTGCCTCACCCTCTAGAGTGCTGAAGTTACAAGTATATCTCACTATGTAGAGCCAAAAAATAATAATAATAAGTACCCACCAACAATTTGTCAACCCATAAATCTAGAGGACCATTTGCTCACTAGTAAATTGAATTGTTTTTTCTGATGTGAAATTATCTTGCATGATTATTATCCAAACTAGAAATATGTAACTTTTCTACTAAAATTAAAATTTCTTTCTACCACATTATATCCTTCGATTTTTTAAGTTTCTAATGTTAATTTTATTTATTGGATCTCTTTGTATTACCTATGACTTTATTAAAGCGATTTATTTGAAGAAAAGAAATATTTGTCAACTTGTTTTAAGGACATCCTTGTGTCCAATATGCTTGCTTGAAGTTTAGCCCACACAAAATGAGTGTTTAACCCAAATACCTTAGCAGAAAACTGGGCTCATTCTTCTGGAGAAAGTTTGGTTGAAAATACCACTGGGAAGTCAAAGATTATACCCCTTGTACCACAGTCTGGTGAAAGAGAGGGACAGTTGATAATTGAATACGAGATCTCACCAGACATCACTGGACCCAAATCATTGTTTCTGCCTGCCACGGCAACAAATGCAGTAGGTATGCCATCCTCTTCACATTCTGTTTTAATTTTCAAGGCTTCATCCAGGCCTTTGCGGGCAGATGTTGTTACTTGAATTTCACAAGGAATCCCAAAATTTCCACAAGCCTTCTTAAGTTTTTCACAGTGGCCGAGGTCCAAAGTTGAACCTATCAGCACGAAAACCCTGCATTGACTGTCTGACTTCAGAAACAACTCCACTTGAGTCAAAATCCCCTCAGAGCTTTTCTTTACTATCTGGAGACCTTCCAGAGTTACTTCTTTGAGCTCAAATTAAGGCTATCTTTATCCTTGCTTCAATCTCCTGATGGCCAGGGTCTCCAGGAATCATCAGTAACATCAGCAAGAACAGTCTCTTTGTTTGGTTTCATCAACACCAAATTCAATCTTCGTATCAGCCAGGGTACAGTTGGGGGCAGCCAGGATTTCTCCAGTATTTCAAAAATAGCTTGGGTAGCATGACTCATGGTGTCCATTTCAGTCTGGCCTGTATCAAGTCCAGCAAGGCAAAATTTTGCACCCATGAGTTGGTCTTTAGACCACTACAGATCATTATTGGCATCATCCTTGAAGAACAGAAGTTCTTCAAGGATGTTTCTCCACTTTGTGTAGGTAAAATGTATACCCCTCGTTTACACCAGCATTCCTTTTGAGAAAAAAAAGTGCACTTGCTATTTTTCCAACACACCCTTTCAATTGGAATCACTTCATTTTGATATGGGAGCTGTGGCCCCTGAGTGGTGCCCAATGGATGGTGACAGAGGCTTCCATAGTGCTCCAGTAGTACAAGTGCTCATGTTTGCTGGCATACCCCATGACACAAAATGAAGGATCCTAGCAAACTAGTAGAACCTCAGAATGTCTCTAGAACAATGCTGTGGCTGCTTCCCCTATCTTCGGGAATTCCCCTCAGGTGCTGATGGTTTGGCACCTCCCCAGTGGACCAGTAAGATGATTGGCTTTCCCAGAGCCAGTCCCCATTGGTTCAAAGGCTGTATAAAAGTGTTTGCACCCAATGCTGATCGCTGAAATCTGTTCCCTGGGTTGGTGACTCAGTCTTCTTCACACCCTCCTGGATCCTAGTTTCCATATTGTGGGATGCAATGAACGGTCTCCCCACATTTCCAGGTGAAAAGAGTTTTAATACTGGCTCCCTGTAACAACTGAAAAATAATCCTGGTGATTATATTGGTGTTTGCACTTTTGCCTTCCAGGTGGTTCTTTCTAGCTGCATTTCCTGTTGTAATCTGGTCCTTGGACTGCAGTGTTCTCCTAGATTATCAAACAATTCATAGACTTGTTTTGTCTTACTCTCATGGAGTTTTCTCCCAATGTTCAGTGCCTCAGCTGTCGTCATTATCGTGAGCGGGATGGAAGCTCAGACGAAGCAGGAAAGAGTTAGATTACCTGGATTTGAATCTCATATACCAGTGAATAAATTCATGGAAAGGTAACTTTCCTTGCCAGAAATGGGTTATTTCTTCCAACAATAGATGAGAGCAATTGTTTGTTAAGTACACAGAAGTATTATTAAGACACTGACCATTATGCCTTCCATCTGAAACATATTAAAGGATGCTACTATCACTAGCAAAGGCTGTCTCTTAAGATTCTTGTATGTCATTGTTCTTCTTTTTAAAAAATATTGTTTTCAAATTTACAGGTAAATTTATCCATCAGGTAAAAAATGATGTTTTTTTTTCCTTTATTTTTTATTTCTTCAAGTTACATCTCAATCGCAGTCCCTTCCCTATTCCCCCTCCAGTCCCACCCTCCCACCCTCAACCCCCATCCTCTTCCTTTTTTTTTTCTTTTAAGTTTAATTATTTCAATATATATATATATATGTTATGGAATGGGTGATACTGATGTGCAATGATTGATGGTACTAATTAACACACGCCTTAGCTCACATGTGCTTATTACTGTGTGTAATCTATAGAAGTTGATCTCAAAAAAGTAGAAAGGAGCCTGGTGGTTACTGGAGATTGAGAAATTTGGAAGGAAGATTGGGAAGCTGTCATTCAAAGAATATGAATTACTAGGAAGATAGGAAGATTAAGTTTGAAAATCAGTTTTAGAGTACACTGACAGTAAGTAATGGCAAAATTTTGCATCCTTAGAGTTTTCACTTTTGCCTTCCAGGTGGTTCTTTGTAGCTGCATTTCCTGTTGTAATCTGGTCCTTGGACAGCAGTGTTCTCCTAGATTATCAAACAATTCGTACACTTATTTTGTCTTACCCTCATGGAGTTTTCTTTTGACCATGATCATTCTCATTTTTATATTTTGTTAGATCTCATTATTCCAAAACCTCCTCTTGGAGGGGGAACCAATTGGGATCTGTTTATTTGTA
Organism: Lophiomys imhausi; assembly: GCA_907164525.1. Taxonomy (NCBI): domain Eukaryota; kingdom Metazoa; phylum Chordata; class Mammalia; order Rodentia; family Muridae; genus Lophiomys; species Lophiomys imhausi. The sequence continues at coordinate 995,608 of CAJQZJ010033282.1, read as the reverse complement.
CACTGTGACAAGTATCACACTTGCGTGAAATGAACTCCATGGTATGAATACATCCATAAAGTATTTGGCATCAAAATTATATTCAAAAGCAAAGTATGACAAGGTGAAGTGGAAGTCACACCCAGAAATTGTATTTCTTTACTATATATATAATATATATACTATAATATATATTTACTATAATATATATATTTACTATTATAATATTGACAAGAAGCAAATCTGAGAATCCCTGAGCCAGAAAATTGTGACAAACATCCTCTATGTAATTCTTAATTTAACAGCTCATTACAAACTTCAGCAATGACAAAACATTTGATGAAAGCTTAAAAGTACCCCCTGGCTTTTGATAATCATCTTACCATTATAGGACCTCACTCTAAAAAACTGTTTCCTTGATAAATATGTTCAATGAATTAATTTGAAGTTTGTTGTACACTCCATATATTTAATCCACACAAGGTGAAATGCAATATCATGAAACCACATAATTTGAATCAAGCCACAAATATAAAACTGTGAAGAGTAGTCTATCTTCTGGTTCCCTTTCATGTAAATAGCAAGGCACAGCAGTGGAAAACCTTCCCTGAGGGTTTTGTAAGATGGAACTAGGCAGTGTGATGGGGTGATATGACTAATCATATGTTCTCCTTCCGTGCTAGCATTTCATGTTCCTGAGTCTCAGTTTACTGCATTACTATAAAGGGAGGTGATTTGGTTAGGTGTAGTCCACAAATAGGGGCCAATGTCAATTTTAATTAATTAATGGTGATTGTGGAGAATCTTGGACTAAGCCTTATTTTCAGATTTTGCCCTGGCTCCAGGGAGAAGGGAACTGAAGTGAGGGTACATAATTCACGTCTTTCTTTTCATTCCTGTGGTACTGTGTAAAGGAATAAGCTACTCTGTAGCTCTTTTGAAAAGTATAAATTATATAGTAATGCTTTCAAATCCATCTTTTAACCTGGTGAAAAGATAAATACCATATGATGTCATGTGTTAAAGAGCAATGTTTTTACACATAAACACTCAAAATTACCCCAAATGCCTTGGTTTTTATCATATGACCATAAAAGGCTTTATTTTTAGAAATTGTTCAGTGTGAAAATTGACATTTTCCCCATAGAAAACAGAGCATAAATGAACACAGACTGTGGATGATCTAGGACTGCTGGTAACCTAGGGCCATCTTGAGAACACAGCCTGGATTTTAGTTAACTGTGTTTCCCTCCCTGGAGCTTGAAATAAGTGATGTAGAATAACAGGAACAAATTAGATTGTTGCACAGTACCCAATCCATACAACATGCAATTCAAATGTATTGCTATTTAAGATATTTAATTTATTTTATATATGTATATTTTGTCTGTATATATGCCTGTGCACCATTTGAGTGCATTGAGACTACAGAAACCAGAAGAGGACATCAGAGTCCCTAGATCCTGTGGATGCTGGGAATTGACCCAGACTGCTGGAAAAACAGCCAGTACTCTTAACTACTGAGCTATCTCTCCAACTCCTCAAATTTACCCTTATCAAGTAGTGATACTTACTGCCACAAACATTTTGATCTGGTTTTTCTTCAGTCATTTACTTGTTTTTAAAGCTATTTTTAAAGTGAAAATTTTATTTATGAAATCTGTGTTTGTTGATGCTGTGACCTAGGCTCTTCTGGCTGGTGAATATGGTGAGGTATTGTTAGGCCACCTAGTTTAGACTCCAGTTTGCAAATATCTTTGTGTGGAGCATAGACTAGATCCTTTGGAAGCAGGCTTGGAGGTGGATATTAGTGTGAATGACATTTATCAGGGAATGCCCAGTGGATCACTCTAGGGACAGAAGTAGGAGAGAGATGTCTGGAGAAGCTGAACTGTGACATACACCACTGCTCACCCATGATCCAGAGCAGAAAAAGAAACAGATTGTCTCAGGCCGAGGCCAAGTTTCATCCATGATATTCATAGTGTGGGTCTCCCTGGTAAAAGAACACAACTTTGGGGCCAAAAACATATTTAACAAAATTATTTTCTTACTAGCCTGCTGGAAGCTGGTGTCAATCTCAGGTGGCATTTAGATCAAGTAGGAAAGCAAGTCTGCATGAGGTTGGGATCATATACCCCAGAATTCACCATGTTAAGAACTAGAACTATGTCTAACGGTGTACTGACCTTTATTTATTATATAGGCACTGGCATAATGATAACCAATCTATAATATAGGTCACTATATAATTTTTACAAATTTCTATTGGAACATTTATATGCAATTCAGCACAAACATACATATCATCAAACCATACGTCCATGTACATTTCAGAATATCCTAACATAAGGCTACACCAGTCATTACTCAGTTTTCACAACACAGAGAAAGCTGTGAATTATATTGGTCCACACTGTTGCATATTGGAGGAGCCATAGGGACTGAAATTCATCCACATTCGACTTTGCAGTCCTGGTCCTAGTAGCAGACTGTCTGGAAGAAGAAAGAATTCATTTAATGAAATCTGCCTCCCTGCTTCTGCAAAAGCTCTTTCTAGCCTGTACCAAGGTAGAATATACTCTGCCAATGTCCTTATTTTTCTCACTCACTCACTCTCATCTGAATATCAACATAGTGGGCACTTGCCCATTTTCCTTTCTTTCAGATACTACCAATGACCAAGTTGGCAGTGATTAAAAAAAAAAAAAAAGTCATTTGTGTCCAATCAGCCCAATATGTGTAGTTGCGTGAAGACTCAGCACATTTAGTAAACATGGAGGTCACATGAGAACTCTCTTACTGGTCACCACACACGCGCATGCACACACACACATGTACATGCACGCACATGCACACACACATGCAAATCCATGAAAGATATGTATGGCATCGGAAAAATGCATCCAATTAATCCACCTATGCATTGTAATTTGCTGTTTCGTTTTTTAGAACACCTTAAAATATCTAGTATGAGAGCCTATAAAATTCAAGATTTATAAAGCAAACTATTGCAGGAAAAAAACATTGATTACTGCTATTTTGTATAAAGGCAAAATGTTTATGAGTTTCATTAAATGTGTACCAATCAAATCATAATTATTGCCATACATACTAATCTACACTTCCACTATTTGAGATACCACTGACTGTATAAATAAATGTAATAGTGAGTCAATTGACTGCATTTTTAGTTCTCATTTGTTTACATGTATGAAATTACATGCAGCAATAACACATTTCTAGTTCTTCAAGTCAAATCAGAGTATTTAGGTAACAGTGCCACCTATTGCTATAAAGTTAAAGTATCTGCATGGTCATTTCCCTAGCAGATGATTAAATTCTTTTATTTTCTGACAGTATTTGTTTTTCTTAGGTTTTATAATGGTTAATATGCAATTTTAGATTTAAAATTTTCTAATTTGTATTTGAAAGTTTAAAAATATGTTCAAGAGTCAACATAAAAATAAAATATTAGGCTTACATTTTAATCTCTATCTTTGCAAAACCACGTTAAAGTACAGTATGAACTATATTATAATTAAATTATATATTTAACACCATCTAACATAAATAAACACAATTTATTTTCATCTGTGGCAAACTATGTAGGGGTACATTTCAAAAGGTTATTGGAATATATAAATCAAAATTTCTTTGCTATGATAAAGACCATAAATTTCTCTAAGAAACTGATCAGACTCTTAATTTGGATTTGCATAAGAATATTAATTTTGCTACAAGATACATACTTTGTATTAGTTTCTATTTTGTGATAAGAAAGCAAAGACAACTGTAAACATGCTAATATAAATTAATAGCACATATGCTCATATATTAATGTCAATAACTCTTTTATGCAAAATACTGTATTGACTTTTCTACTGTAACCACTTGTTTATATATATGAATAAAATATATATTTGATTAACAAATTTCTAAAACCTCACTTATGTATATACAACTTTCAAATTTATGGTTTTATTTACGGTATATTCTCATATTTTCACTATACATTATAAGTTGTGTATGGCTTCATACAATAGGCTGCCTATAAATACTAAGAAAAGTTCTTTTATTTTCTAGTTCTAAAGTCTCCAATGAAGTCAACTAAAAGGAAAGCAGAATCGCCCTATATCTTCCCCAATGGACCATGGCATAAAGTGGCAATTATAAATTTTGGAACTTAAAGATACTGTAAATAAGGGAAAAAAGAAGAAGTCAAAGCAGAGTTTTCTTAAACACATGGTATTCTCAAATGCAAACATAAGAAAGTATCACCAATCATGTATTCATTAATCTTATATAGATTGTATGGTTTTGGAAACTATAATTCCTCTTCAGCTTGTGTAGAATCTGTAATACAGTGATGACATTTTTTTAAATATAGCAATTACATCTTCTGTCTTGCATTAAATCCCCCAAACTGTTTACTGGTTGTAATATTTACATAAGATGTAATAATACATTTAGATCACCTCAGATTTTTCTATTTAAATTCAAACTATTAGAAAGACTTCCAAATGTCTGAATATAGTGAAGTATTGACTTTAACCTCACTCAGTGACCTATTTCCTATATAGCTGTGCATATAAAAGGATTCAACATTTGTGAAACATGGTCAGTCATACTGCTGGAAGATATCAGAATGAATCTTTTTTTTCCAGATTACCCAATGGTTTACAACATAAAGGAAGTATGAAAAAGTACCTTACAGATCAAGAATTCACAGCAGTATCTACAATATGTAGGATCATCTTTGGCACACAATTCCTACTAAACAACTGTTTACTAGAGGAGTTCAGAATAAATGAAATTAACAATAGGCTTTTAAAAAGATCAAAGATATTTCTGTTCTTTTTTATTGTATATGATTGGGCTTACTTAACTCAAATGACCATTTAGAGACAGTACCATTCAAGTATAGTAGTTTTCACAATTAGGCTAACTGAAACACACAAGACAATAAATATTTCAAAAGAAAGAAATAAAAATTCAAGAGGCCTGACTATTGTTTCATGTGATACAAAACAAGAATATTCACGATATTGTCAAAGATCGCTACTAGCATTTAGAAATTCCTAATTTTTGAAGGATTTGTTACTATGTTTCAACTGAAATATGTTAATAAAATTAATAGGATGGCCAAGGGAAATTGGGAAATGTTTTCAAACAATTACTTTATTTTCAGTTTGGAAACCTAAATCTATATAGTGTAAGTAAGGAAAGAAAAGATATGATTACATTTAAAAATCCATGTCTTACTGTCAATAAAAATAAAGAACACAAAAATACACACAGAGCATGCTCATATACACAAATATGCTTAAAAGAAAAATAAGATGGGTTTACATTTGTATATGCATATATATATATATATATATAAAACCAAGTACATATATATGTGTTTCTCTCTTCTGTCCATCTCTCTCTCTGTCTCTCTCTGTCTCTGTCTCTCTCTCTGTGTGTGTGTGTGTGTGTGTGTGTGTGTGCGCGCGCATGTGTGTGTGTGTGTGCACGTGTGTGTGTGTGTGTGTGTGTGTGTGTGTGTGTGTATACTTGGTAATTAAAGGCCAAGCATTTGACTTATTTTGGACTTTTCAAGTTAAAACAGCTATATTTTTTATAAACAGCTCTGAAGTCTAAATTTAAAATTTAAAGTCCTATCCCTATAGGTAATATTATCATTGAGGAGTAACTTAATGTGAGATGAGAGAGAGAGAGAGAGAGAGAGAGAGAGAGAAGGCTGAACAACTGTGTCAAAGGTTTAATAATTTGTCTTGCCTTCACACAGAATTTCCTCAGAATTCAGACTGTGCCTTAGATTAAGAGGATGGGATGGTTAAACCCCAATAGCCAACACCACCCCTACTTCTATATCTTGGTTTGTCAAGATCATTGCTTTAAATGAGTGTCACAAAACCAATGGAGCTGCAGGCTCCACATTTCCTTCCCCTCGTTATCATTTTCAATTTGTTTTCTCGTGCATGTCATCATTTTAATGTAAATTATTCTCTTTCTTTTTAAATGAAATGAAATGATTAAGTAATTCTCCCTTTTGCATGATTAAAGATGACAGATAAGCTTGGGTAGGTGGATAAAAATCGAGACTTCTAGCAAAATCTGTGCACCTCACTTGTCAGAACCCTTCCAGCTTGAAAAATTAGCATGTCTGTGGCTAGCCTCCAAAGAGTCAAAAGATAAGGACCCTATATTCTTCTTTAGCTCAAATGCAAATGGCTTTCAATTTCTTTGCTATAGCTAATATCTAGTATAAAATAGATATTAATTTAAATTTTCCTAGTAATTTAGTTTTATTATAAACTAAAAGGTCAGCAAATACTTTGTGATTTTTTTTTATTTTAGTAAATATGAATAATCAAACAGAAAGTAGAAGGAAAGCACTAGGTCGAATCCAGCTACAGAACCACGTGGCTTCGCACTAGGTCGAATCCAGCTACAGAACCACGTGGCTTCAGGCACTGGGTCGAATCCAGCTACAGAACCACGTGGCTTCAGGCACTGGGTCGAATCCAGCTACAGAACCACGTGGCTTCAGGCACTGGGTCGAATCCAGCTACAGAACCACGTGGCTTCAGGCACTGGGTACTGTGGCCATATTGTGTCAGTCCTTTCCTCATCATGATTGAAGAAAAATTTCAAGGGAAAATTAATTTCATTTAGAATATTATTTTTCATGACTCCTTTCCTTTACCACTCATCTTTCCATAGGTCACTTAGAACTCTGAGTCACAGTGAAGCTACCACACATACATAAAGCAATGCATGCATTGTTTCTAGATGTGGCATCTGAAATGAAACTAAACCTAGACTTTGGCCTATAATGCACTAGCCCTCTTGCCTAATTTGGATTGTTTTTCTTAAAACCAATACTAAAAGCCATGACTATTGTGAACACTCTCAAGCACTCAGCCATAGCTGCCTCAGTCAGCTAATTTGTCAAAGAACGCCATTCTTTTTTGGGCAGCACTCATTCTCTGATAACAAGAGAACACAGCTGTCTTAGGTAATTTTGCCAGCCAGGACCACACAACATTTCCTGACACAAGTTTTGTAGACATCTGTATCATGGAGGCTTTGAATCCTTTTCTTTCCTGTCTTTCATTCTTTCTTTCTTTCTACAAAAAAATTACTATCTTTTGATATTTTGTGTCTTCCCCTGAGTATGTTCTGGATGGCAAAATCTGGGCTACACAATGCTAATTTCTAACCTAACACCATGACAGCAATCATACCCGTCACAGGAATGGAATAAAGAGAGCAATCTAACATCCAGGGCTATGAGTTTCTCATCAGTGGCTGGCAGGCTGCCGTGAAAGCTTACAGTAATCCCATTGGACAGCCCTGGTTGATGAAGCCTGGGAACAGGCTGCAGAATGTGGGGAGTTCACAATTGCAAGCATTTGTCCATAATTTAAAGCTTTATGAGAACTGGACAGTATTCATCTGAACAACAGGCTGTAATTTTACCAGAGTAACATTTACACATTTTTTAACCCATTAACGCCTGCTCACACACACCCACCCACACACAGCATCATCATCATCATCGCCCTTGTTCATAAAATACCTCTCTCAGAAATGACATGCAAACATCTAGCTCAGGCTTATCTGTTAAGCTGTGAAAACCTGCCAGGAGAATAAAAGCTTTTTGTTTGGAAACAGCATCAGTGAGTGACATTTCTAAATCTCAAACTTGGCAGTTTTTGATAGTTTCCCTGTGCGCTGTACTTTTAGTACTTGGAATTCATTTTTACCATATCACAAGCATATCTAGGCTGGTATTTAAATTTTTTTCTGTTTTCATATATGCTGAGTCTGACCGTCTATTTCCTCAGCCTGTGATATTACTGAAGTGTAATGACTGAAGCTACTACATCTCTGCTCAGACACAACTGCTCCTCCTGCCTTTCCGGCTATTGTGCAGAAACGCAGCACACCTGGCTTCACGACTGACGTGCTACCCTCAGCGCTTCAGAAACAGAGCATCATTCCAAGAAAATGAAATAATGTGTCTTAGAAGCCAAAAATGCAGAATTATTGTTACTACCTCCATAAAACGCATCTCCTCTGGGGAGGGGGGGAAATGCCAACAATTAAATTGCCTGTGGAGTTCTGAAGGGAGGAATTTGCCTTCATACCAATTTTAGCATTCAAAAGTTTGGACCACTTTTCTCTATACATATTCCACATTTTCCTCTTCCCTCCTTCATTTCATTCTCATCAAATTACAGCTTTCCTCTTTCTTCTACAAACTACTAGCTCACATGTATACCTTCCACGTCAACTTCAAAGACAATGCTTTCTATCCATTCAGCAACAGCTCTTTCTGCTAACAGTGTTCTTTATCTATATCTTATTCTTTCCATTTAAATCAGAAAATCATTGCTGAAAAACTAATACTATCAGCTTGTGCAACTGTCCTTAGGTCTAACAATCTTTTTTCAATAAATTCACTCACAGCCACAGTAATTTCGCTGGCTTTCTAATCAAACCATTGTAACAGCATCACATCTCTCATTTTAAGTCAAGATCATAAATTTATGGGAGAAGCTATAAATGGAAAATCAAAAAATCTCTTACAACAGAGACACATTTGGGGGACAGCATCATGTTCTTAGCTATCTATGGTTACATGAGTTATATAAAAAAAAACAAACACACAGAATCTACCTGAATTCAGAAGATTTTTATCTTAACTAGTTTACTGTTAGTGAACTGTCATGTATATGTCTGTAATGCTTAAAGATTTTTTAATGTTTCTCCTAGTATTCTCAATTAAAATTTTTATTTGTAAATAATTGTATTTTTGTAGAACACAAAGTATGTTTAATATATGCATATTTATTATATAATGATTAATTCAACATAATTAATATATCCACCATCTTTGGTGTTTATTTCAAGAGTTTCTAAATTGAATATTAACCCTAGAATCTTCAAAAGTAGATAAGTGGTACTGCAGTTGGCCCTTAAAGTTATTCATGCATTCATGCAACTATTTTCAAATGACTTTTTGGGATTCAGGATTAGGTTTACATTTCCAAAACTTGATTATGCACAAGATAATCAGAAGATAATTACACATTATCAAATTTGATTTACAATCCGTATCTTAGCCCTAACTATTGTAATCCTTTTAAAATTTTAGCAAACTAAAAAACATTAAAAAACAAAACTCAGCATACATAGTATGGTACAGCACACATGCCTTACTAAGGGCAAATAGCTAGAAAATCTTTAAGTTGGCCAAAAGAATATCTCATTTGTGACTGGTTTTTGCTTCTGAAAGTCTCAGTATGGAGCTCAGTTTGACGTGAAACTACTATGGAATCTACATTGGCCTCAAATTTGAGATTTTCTGAGCCTTTCCAGTGCACCTCATGTTCAATAAAGATTTGACTGTGTGGGAGTGTATCCAATGCATGCTGGGATGGGAGTTCTGACGCATGAATGCCTAGAGGATGGTCTCAGTTGGCTTCTGTCACTCTCTAACTTTTTTAGGGAGTGAACTCAAGATCTTCCTTCCTTCGTCTCCCCTTTTGGGTTTTGAAGAAAAATCTGAAGACTTGTTCTATCCATTTTATTTCCATATATTTTTCAAGTAAAAACCCTCAAGGAACCTACCAATATTTGTCCTATTTCTGCCAGACTGGATTTACTGATTTCTTAAAATGCAGTTTAAAATATTATTCTCAGGTCTATATTTCCTGAAAGCAGACACTTGTGCTAGAGACTTAATTTCAGGAATTATTTCTTTGAGTCTACTATTTTATCACTCGGAAGCATAAAAATCCTCTTGTTATTGGTGTAGTTTGTTGCCTTACAAAATGCTCAGATCCTCCATCTATGAAAGATTATTAAACAACAATGTTTTACTTCAATAATTCTTTTTAATTAAAATTTTTAATTAAATAGATGAATAATAAATGAAGTTACTTTCCTAATTGTATGTGGATGCTCTCTTCTAAGATCTCTTTTGTCTTTAAGACTCTTGGGCACTTGACTTTGACTAAAACTGTAATAAGTCAAAAGATAAACAACAACAACAACAACAAAACCTTTTGTTTAAAATACATAGCTCCTCTCAAATCTCAGAGTTGGTTGTGTACTGATGATTTTGGCTGTCATGATGGGCTAGATATACCAAAGGACACAAGAGACCTGGAGATTTCTTAGAAAACCTCCTGGAAGCTACTGCCTTAGGCTTCCACTAGCCAACACTCATCATGCCGCCATTGCTGATTTAATCCAGACACACGTGTGTATGTGTGAAGATGACCCACAGAAGGTCTGGACCATGGGCCTTTTATCTTCAATGTATCATCCCTTTTTAATTTAAATAATTTCCTTAACTGAACGGGTTCTGTATTTTTTTCCCCAATTACCACAAGAAAAGAAACATTTCCAGAGACATTCAACCTCCATCACCTGGTAGTTTTTAATACATGGTTTAGTTTAGATAAAAATGCAAGACAAAGCTTTATTTCCACTGATGTTTCAAGAAAATAACTTGGTTTCTTCAGAGCTAACTAATATTTAAATAGAGGATAAATATATGACAAATAGGTAGTTAGGCAGGTAAATAGATGATAGATAGAAAGAAAGAAAGAAAGAAAGAAAGAAAGAAAGAAAGAAAGAAAGATGAAAGATAGATAGATAGATAGATAGACAGCCTGACAGGAAGACATTTGTAAGGGGATTAGCTCAGATTGCTAAGGAAGTTGAGTTCTGGCATAGGTCATCTGTGCTCAAATGGACCTCTGGTGCTAGTAGAATATTTTACATCAAATCTAGAAGCTTCATAAAACAGAAAAACACTGCTATAACTCTCTCTCAATAGGCTCCAAAGCCTGTTGATACAAGTGATAGAGCTATGAAATTATGAGAAATGTCATTCTTACATCTAAATACAAGAGACAGAATTCTGGCTCTTGAAGAATGGCAAGAATTTGCCCTTTCTCCATCTTTTTGTGGCATCAAGCACAGTTGTATGATTGCAACTTTCCTGCTACAGGAGTAGTCATGGTCTCCAGGACTTCTCAGTGAAACAACCAAATAAATAAATATTAAGAACTCTTTATTTTTTTAACCCCCCTTATTTTTAATTTAAGATTGTAGCAATAGTTTTTTTTAATATTTTTTGCAATTCAGTTAGTAGAAAGAAATGATTTTAGAAGGATAAGCTTTACTCTACTTCATAGCCCAGAACTTCCCAGGAAAAAAAATAAGCTGGTTCCATGCCTTAGACCTTTGAGAAAAGATAGCATATAGTGGCAGGAGCAATAGTCACCACATATTTTGTGAGTCAGGATAGAGGGAAAGAGAGGGAGAAGGGAGAAATAGCCACAATATCTTCTAATAGTCTGTCCCCAGTGACCTCAGATGAAACTTCACCTGTCAAAGGTCCAGGATACCTTCCCACGGTGTAACCATGGTACCAAATATTTAATATACAGACCTTTGGTGAACATTCAGTAGCAAAACTGTGGTCTTATCCTACATCATTTTCTCAATATTGAATGTACAGCACATTCATGTGGGTGTGTGAAGATATTTCTGTTAAAAGAGGAGATGCCACAAAGCCTTAATGCATATATATTTTAAAACTCCACAAAGCTTACTGCAATGATCAGTGATCCCAAAATTGTACCAGATGAGTTGTTACCAATGATAACTACAAGTGAATGAGAATAGGAACATGGTCACTGGCACCTAGAAGAGAAGAAAAGTTGTACAAAGTCAATTTGGAAACATTAGTGTGTTCAAAGAACACAGCAACTCCAAAGGAGCCTGATAGGGAGGACCCAGGAAACTAAGTTTCCTAAACATGAGTGCATTCCATCCTTTATCCCCCAAGAACTTCACATAGGGTACCTCCATGTAGAATCAGAGGAAGTAGAATGCAGTCACAGAGCTGATGGAAAGAGTAGAACTAGAGAGGTAAGTGGAGGACACTTCATTTACCATTTTCCCTCAGAATTTACTCTTGTGCACTGTTCAAGTGAAATTCTGTGGCTCTAATACCAAGGATGCAAAAAAAAAAAAAAAAGCAACTTTCATCTGGTGATGACATCTGATAGTTTTGTCATAGAAACCACCCTACAGCTCTTTCTCTCCACAATCCACATTCTTCTATACTTTCATCTGATATTTGATGAGATACTTTCACTTGTGTGGTAAATCCAAACTCTCAGTACAATTTCTGAATCATTTTTTCTTCTGTTTCTCTTTTAGATTCAACAAGTATGAGTTTATATTTTCATTTTTATGTGAAGAAGTAAATTTACATAACCAGAACTCTAATGAAAGACATCAAAACTGAAATATAGTGAAACCCAATGGAATAGTTAAATTATACTGTCAGAACTGTGCAAAAATGGGATAGCTATGACAACATTTTCAGTAGGTTTACTAATTAGAAGAACAAATACACATTGAGATATACTTGAACATATAATCAGAAATTCAACATTTAAATATTTCTTTTCTTGTAAATGGGTTATTTTTAATCATTGTTCATTATTTTCAGTTAAACAAAGATATATATATTCCATTGTATTTTTCTCTTGCCTATATCTTCATTTTTCTACCTCTAGCCCCTCTTGCAGTCCCCTTCCTGCTCCAAGATACTTCTCACTTCTGCTTTCTTGTCACATCAATATATTTATTACTTTGACTACCATTCTATTGAATGACTTTATTGAGGAAGCAACTATTCTCAGATGTTTCTATAAAATCCCTAGACCATAAAGAGATTCTTCTTGTATGGCAAGATTATTCAATAGGCAGCTAAAGGAACTTGCTCCCAAGACTGAACAATCTGCATTTGATCCCACATGGTAGAAAGAACTAACGCCTCAAGTTAACCTCTGACCTTCATATAAATGCCATGGCACATGTGCATGCACAGATAAATGAGTGAATGTGACAAAAAGTCTTCTTTGCTTCTGTTATGTAGCTACGGTTCAGTTTTCTTTCCTGGCAGTTGAAATAAAATATTATGGTCAATGCAAAGACCACACTATCTCCTACTTAGTCTTATGTTATTACTTCTTTTTCTTTTCATTTTTAGGATGCAAATGAAGGATAGAATTTACTAGAATCTGTCCATATTCCCTGGAAGAAATTTTCTTCCTCTGAAGGCAAAGATCTAAAATTCTTCAAATCAAAGATGATAAAGATAAGAACATAATGGTGGAGTTTGTGCTCTGGGGAGAGAGAAGACAGGAGGAGAAAATGGAGACTGCATCTAGCTGTAAAAGCAATGATATCTAGCAAAATCCATGTTATATTTACCATTTTATATCTTGTTTTTATATTTATTACATTATCAGTAACTCAAAAGCAGTGCTTCAATTTCTGAAAGGTATTCCATTATACAAACATGCCACAGATAATGTATTCAGCTAGTAAATATTCAATCTAATTTCATGTTCATCTTATGCTTTGAAAAGGTTTTATGGAACCTATGTAACTTGCTGTTTGCACAGGTTTGATGCTGCATCTTGAGTTAGTTTGTAGAAATGGGATTGCATAATTTTCATTTTCCAGAGGTGGTTGGTAAAAACACTCTCTACAAATAAGGTACTATTTTATACTCCTTCTAAAGTGTTTTTCCCATTTGTGCAAATACTGTAAATAAAAGCAGAAGAAAATCTTGATTAAAAATTAGGCTTGGATGTCAGATTTTCTGGCTTCAAAATGTGACTCAATTATTTATCAACTGTATGGGTAGAGACAACCTATCTCAGACTATAAACACAAGTTCTATACAAAGAAGTAATAGTTGTATGTCTACTGGTAAGGTTTCAAAAGAAAAATTAAACAGAATGCTGCATCTTTCAAACTGTTGATATGTAGAAACAACAAATACCAGCTATGGAACATTGGGCATTTTAACTCTTAATCCATATAATTTCTGAATAGATAAACTACAAAATAATTATTATTACTGAAAGCTGAACTTCTTTAATAATTAGTTTGATTTTTCTCATTTTTTGCTGGTGATTGGGCTTACTCTGCTCTCATTATGTTCATCGTCATGTTATTTAAGTATTAAGGAAGGCATACATCCAATGTAGGGAGGGTATGCACACTGAATATTTCTGGTTACCTTCTGGTTGCCATTTGGATTTTAATTATGTTCATCTGATTTTAAGAGATAATTTCGTATTATAAGATATTACTTCTATCATCTTTAAATGATTATAGACTTTACTTTCAGTTTGGAAAAGCCTTTCATAGCTCCAAATTAGATACTGTTCATATTCACCTAACATGTTTGTAGTTTCAGCTTTTATAGCTACATCTTTAATATAATTACACAATTTTAGATAGATGTTTAATAATAATATGCATATAATTGTTGGGATAATGTTAAGCATTCTAAATGTTAATTGGTCCTGCTTGCTGTCTGTTACTTACATTGACTCTGATTGGTTAAATAAAATGCCGAGGCCTGAGATTGGGCAAAGACAGAGAAAGGTGGGACTTCCTGGGATTAGAACAGGAAGCCTGCACTTTAGAAAGAGAAGATATCCCATCCAGCAGGAAGAAGAAAGCATTCCAGCCAGGAGCAGGAAGAAGACACACGCCATGGGTTAGAGAAAAGAACCTCATTCCACATGGCCAGGAACATTGGCCTAGCATGGAGAATGGCAGTCCAAGGGGATGTATGCATATCTGGGGTCATATTAATCTTTAAGCAGCCATTATAACTGAACACACAGACACCACATGGATTTTCACAAGCCTAGGCCTGGATGGAGCAATCTTGGCCCATCTAAGCTAGCTCTTAATTCTAATACCCAAATATGACCCCAGATATACATACGTCCCCTTGGACTGCCATTCTCCATGCTAGGCTAGTGTTCCTGGCCATGTGGAATGAGGTTCTTTTCTCTAACCCATGGCATGTGTCTTCTTCTTCCTGCTCCTGGCTGGAATGCCTTCTTCTTCCTGCTGCTGGATGGAATATCTTCTCTGTCTAAAGTGCAGGCTTCCTGTTCTAATCCCAGGAAGTCCCACCTTTCTCTGTCTTTGCCCAATCTCAGGCCTCGGCATTTTATTTAACCAGAGTCAATGTAAGTAACAGACAGCAAGCAGGATCAATTAACATTTAGAATGCTTAACATTACCCCAACATATAATGTTATCGAAAATGGCTAAGACTAATAGTAAGATACACTTTGTACTGTTTGAACTTATAACACATTGGATGTATATCTTTATTGAATATGAATTTACTTTATAAATGTAGGTATAATTCAGTGATTTATATTCTAACCATTTGCCTATAGTTTCCTAACATAAAGAATCCCTAATGGCCAAGAGACACTTGAAGAAATGATCAACATCCTTAATCATTAGGGAAATGCAATTCATAACACCCCTGAGATTCCATCTCACACCTATCAGAATGGCTAAGATCAAAAACTCAAGAAAAGCACATGCTGGTGAGGCTGTAGAGAAAGGGCAATACCTCTCCATTGCTGCTGGGAGTGCAATCTAGTAGAACCACTTTGAAAATCAGTCTGGCAATATCTTAGAAAACTGGGAACAGTTCTACCTCAAGACCCAGCCATACCACTTCTGGTATAACCAAAGTTCTGGTATAACCAAATATCCAAAAGATTCTTCACCAAACCACATGGGCATCAGTTCAACTTTGTTCATAGCAGCTTTATTTGTAATAACTAGAAACTAGAAACAATCCAGATGTCCTTCAACTGAAAAACAGATTAAAAAGATGTGATACATCTACACAACGGAATACTATTCAGTATTTGGAAACAAAGAAATCATGCAATTTGCAAACAAATTGATGGAACTAGAAAAGCTCATCCTGAGTGAGCTAACCCAGACTGAGAAAGATGCACATGGCATGTACTCACTTATAACTGGATTTTAGCCATTTAGTACAGGATAAGTATCCTACAAACTGAAGATGCAAAGAAAGAGGAACCTAGCACAACTATCTTGTGAGAAACTCCACTCAGCAAAGAATCAAAACAGATGCTGAGAAACACAGCCAAACATTAAGTGGAGTTCTGAGAGCTGAGTATAAGAGAGAGGAGGAACAGAGAGACCCAGAGGTCACAAGAGTACACAACATAAGATCAACAGAACCAACCAATCTAGGCCTCCAGAGGTTTACAGAGATGGAAACACTTCCTAAAAAAAAGAATAATTTTTCAAAAAACATATATAGATGGGACCCAGGCCCCCCTATATGTATATAGATGATAGACAACTTGACCCTCATACACATCCCTTAGCAAGTGGGGGTGGGAGGGCTGGTGTCTGTCATGGGCTATGGTGCCTGTTAGTGGGCCGCCTTTCTCTAACAGGGCTGCCATGTTGGGCACCACTCTTAGCGACCATGTCACAATGAGGGGGATTGATAGGCGTGGGCCCCACTGTCCCCCCTCATCCATGGAAAAGGAGAAGAGGGAGAGGGGGAAGAGAGTGGGAGGGTGGGACAGGGAGGGGTAGAGGGAGAGGGGTGTAATCGAGATGTAACTTGAATAAATAAATAAATGAAAAAATATACAAGAAAGAAACTTCTTTCTAAGTCTTAAGTTTAACAAACGAAGTATTTGATAAGGCAATGTGTTTTAAATTTACATGAGCTATAATCCATGTGCTGCTCTGCAAATTATCTTATTGGCATATGGCAAGAGGTTTAAAGTCAATAAAAACATTGAATTTTGTTTAATTTATTTATAGTAAATAATACTTTGCTAAAAATTCATATCCTTTTTTATGTGTATGTATGTGTTTGGAGGTGAGTGGTCTGATACCAATGCTGAATGGGAGTATGGGACTGGGAGAAGGAGAAGGAGGGTGGTTAGATTGGAATGCAAAATAAAAAAATATTTTTTAAAGACACCCACCACGTTTTAAAAAAAGTACATTAGAGAGAGTATCATAATTTTTAAAATATCATGCCAGTATATCCTATTTATTCAGTCAAGTAACATTTGAATATTATTACAAGTTTTAATGCCCTCACTAAATCTTTTCTTTGAGACTCTCATTGATGTTAAGTATGATCTTCTTTTTTCATTTGAAAGAGCATTCTTTTTCTCCAAAGAAGTCTACAACCTTAATCAATTCCCATGACATTTTAGCATTCCCAAGGTGTTAAGTAAATCTTACAGGGAAAGCCACCATGGAAATCAGTATGGAGGTTCTGCAGGAAGATGGGAATAGATCTACCTTCATATCCATCTATATCACTCTTGGGAATATACCCAAAGGACACTTTGTCCTATCACAGTGGCACTTACTTAACTCTGTTCATTGTTGTTCTATTCATAGTATCTAGAGATTGGAAATAACCTCGATGGCCCTCAACAGATGAATGGCTAAAGAAAACATAGTATATCTACACAATGAAGTATCACTCAGCTGCTAAAAAATGAAATTCTCAAGTGAATGGACACAATTAGAAAAAAAATCGTCCTGGGTAAGGTAACTGACCCAGAAGGACAAACACAGCATATATTCTCTTCTATGCAGATAATAGCTGCTAAGTCAATGATGAGCAAGCCGTAGTCCATAGAACAAAAGAGGTTATGTATAGAGTAATGGACTAGGAGAGAGTGGATGCGAATCTCTCCCTAGA
>CAJQZJ010033282.1:893683-977966 GCA_907164525.1 Lophiomys imhausi | reverse complement strand
TATAGAGTAATGGACTAGGAGAGAGTGGATGCGAATCTCTCCCTAGAAAGAAAAGTACAGTAGATATGGATAGAAGAGAGTGAAACTGGAATGGGAGGCTCAAATGGAGATCCTGTAGTTTTGGGTCTGTGGAACTGGCCTCTTCATGCACTACAGCAGTTCATCTAGGGTGGGCCAACTCACAGCTGTTGAAAAAATATTAATTAAATTATTTACATGTATTTATATTATCTTTAATTGTTTTGGCAGTGTAAATCCTTAACCCGCCATTAGAAATGAATATACAGAGACACCGGGTGGATCTTAACAAGCCTAGGCCTGGGTTGTGCAATCCTAGCCCATCTTAGCTAGCTCATAATTCTATTACCCAAATATAACCCCATATATACATATGTCCCTTTGGACTATTACTCTCCACACTAAGCCGATGTTCTAGGCCACGTGGAAGGATCTTCTTTAATCTACCCCATGGCGTGTCCTTCTTGTCTGTTACTGGCTTCTTCTCTGGCAACCTTCTCCCAAAATGTTCTGTATATCTCTAAAAGCCCGCGAGCCTTAGTCCAGCCTACCTTTGTCTTTGTCCAATCTCCAGGCCTCAGTATTTATTTAACCAATCAGAGTCAATTAAGTAACAGACAGCAAACAAGACCAATTAACTTTTAGAATGCTTAACACCACCCCATCACAAAGCCCTGATTCTGGACCTCCAATTCCTACTTGCAGGGTCTGCTCTCCTGAGTCCTGCAGCAGGTAAGTAGTTGGATCAGCTTGCCTGCTTTCATGACGCCATTAGGGCCAATTCTCCCCCCTGCTACCTGTGGCAAGACAAAAGACTAAAGGGGATCTCTCCCTCGCCAACACCTACACAGAGCAGACAAAAGGCAGGGTTGCTTCTCCCACACCCACTCCCTCTGGACTGGCTCACCCACAATCCCCACATCCAGGGTCAGCTGCAGTGTGCTGCCCAGGCGAGGTGCACATACTGCTCTCTTAAGTACTGCAACATCTGGGAGGCAGAAACAGCTATCCTGCTCTTGTGAGCACTAATAGTGCCAGATCTCCTGTCTGTCACTGGTGGTCAGGGCTAAAGGAAGGGGATCTCTCCTTTGCCAACACCACTATCAAGCAGAGAAAAGACAGGGCTGGCTCTCCCACACTCACACCCTTGGAGCCAGCTCACCCACAATCCTCTCATCCAGGTCCAGGCAGGGTTCCCCTACTCTCTGACTTGCTTCCTATCCTGGGAGCCCATATGGTGCTTGCCTGGTGCTGGACTGGTTGCTGACACAGGTTAGTTCCCATTCCAGCCCTCATGGATGCAAAGTAGTGTTGTTATCCAGCTTGCCCCCCATCCTGGGAATGTTAGTCTACGTTAGTCTACTATTCATTCAGATGTTCACAGGTCAGAACACTGAATGTAGACATAGCCTCTATCCTCTCTGGACCTACTGATACATATGTAACACAGCAGTCACATCTGCAATGCCTCTAGAGGCAGCAACAAACTACTTTTAAGAGTAGGCTGCATGGGGCTGGACAGATGGGTCAGTGGTTAAGAGCACTGGCTGCTCTCCCAAAGGACCAGGGGTTCAAATCCCAGCAACCACATGGCAGTTCACAGCTGGCTGTAATTGCCAGGCAGGGTGTGGTGGCACACGTTTTTAATCCCAGCACTAGGAAGGAAGAGGCAGATGGATCTCTGTGAGTTCAAGACCAGTCTGGCCTACAGAGTGAGTTCCAGGATAGCCAGGGCAACACAGAGAAATCCAATCTCGAAAAAAAAAAAAAAAAAAAAAAAAAAAGAGTAGGCTGCATGCTAAGCAGCAGATGACTAAAGGAAGAAAAATGAAGTCAATAACATCTTTGGAGGTTCCTTGTTTCATAATGTAATGTCAAGGATCTTCATATATAATATGAGTAATATTCACATATATGTACATATATATTACTTTTTTTCTTTTCATTTTTATTCTACAGGTTCTTTGTGTGTGTGTGTGTGTGTGTGTGTGTGTGTATAATGGCTTCAAATTTAGTGTTTTTATGATATTCCTGAGTATAAAAATGAGTGGGCTTCTCCTGGGTTCTTTTACTTATGTGTGTTTGTTTTGTCTTAGTTGCTGTTTTATCTTGTTTTAGTTTATTATTATCCATAAAAAATAAAAACGTAACTTGTAACTAATATAATTTGTCTTCTATGATTTCTTCTCTCATCCCTCTGAATGATACATAGGTATTATTCCTTCTACCAAGCAACTGAAGTGTCACCAAGATATATGTAATTCACACCCACACACACACACACACACACACACACACACACAAATGACATTATTCTTAACAATGCCCAAACTTCAAATCAGTATTTAGTATACATCTAGTATTTTGTTAAGTGCCCCAAATGCATTATCTTATTTATGTTAATTGTGTGAAATTTTAATATTCATTGTGGAAATAATGAAACTGACACATGAGTCTAGAAACTCACTCCCCCCCCAAAAAAAACAAAAACAGAAACAAAAACAAGGCTAAGCACAGGATACTCTGTACAAGGAAGTTACATTTTCTGGCTCTTAAGGGAGACCTGTGTTGCCTGATCAGAAGGAAGGAAAGGGTTTGTTTGATAGCTGTATTATTTTGCAAATCTGCAAACAAAACACTATTTCTTAACAAAGTCACTGTAACACTCAAGCCAAGGTTCCATTTGAGTTTCATTTGAGTAGAACAAGCACTGATCTTTCCTAACCAACCTCCTTTTACAGCAGCTGACCTAGCCCCCTTCCCTCTGTAAATAACACTCATTTTGTTTTCTTTCTTCTTTCTACAGTACAAAGTTCTCACTCCTATAACTTTTCAAGAGAAGAAATGATTCATCTAAGTGAACTTCATATATAGGATAAACAAGTTGAATATTTTCATTTTTCACTTTGAGGGGAAAAAATAATCTTTTAGTCAAATCAACTTAAGAAGCAGCTTGAGTTGCAAGATAAGACTGCTGCTTTAAGTGATTGCTTGCATGCTTGTCCTATTCATAGTGGAAGAGCTATGATTTATGAACATTTTTATTTAAAGTATAATCTTGGATTTATTCCAAATAATTGTCATCTTTGAAATGTTGTCAACCTGGGCTAGCCACAGGGATGCCAGATTTAAAGTATTATATCAGCTCACCATAGAGTCTTCCCATTGGTCTCAAGTGCATTTTCTGTCTCTCTTTTATCACATATCCCCCTCGCTTCACATTTATATTTAATCCATTCACTTCTGTGATTTCTTTTATACAGGAGAGCATGTAAAACATAGGAGAAAATGAGTATACATATTCACTTAGCAGGAGCTTCCTTCTCATTTCTCTCTCTCTCTCTCTCTCTCTCTCTCTCTCTCTCTCTCTCTCTCTGAAACTCCATTAGGCAAAAGTGCCTTTGGTGTTAATCTAAGATGATTAGCTGTGAAGTGGAACACAAAGACAAGCCTGAGGTGGAGCCATCTGAGGGTGGAAAGGTGCCTTAGAGTGAAAGGATCAAGAAGAACATGAGTTTAAGAGGCAAATTTTCAAATAAAGCCAAGACCTGGAAATAATGCTAGTAACATCTGCAAGCCAAATGGGAATAGCATACAGATGGCAAATAGATGAAGACATAAATAGACAGACAGACAGATGATAGATGACAGATAGATAGATAGACGGATGATAGAAAGATGATAGATAAATATATTTTAAATACATATACATAGATACCTAGATATACTGACACATAGATACTTACATAAATACAGATGCACATAGATTATATATATTACATATATAGTATTTATATAATCTCCACCTATATGTGGAGATCACTACCAGGCTTGAGTTAGTGTGCGCAATGTGAAGAAAACACCGCTGGTATAGTTTAGTTTAATTTTTTTCTTTGTTTTATTTATAGTTCTATTTTTAATGGTTAATATTTTTTACTCCTTTTTTATACACTTCAACATTTTTATAGCATCCCATTATGTTAGAATCAACACTGCCTACTAATATACTATGAGATCTCATAAATAGTCTAGCCTTACTCGTTCTCAGTTCCAGACATGCTAACATATCAGAAATTACTTCTCTTACTTCTGAAGAAACCACACACTTTGAGTACTGCATGTGCACGAATAGACCATTTCTGAACTGGGAGCCTCTTCTCTCAGGAATAGTATTCGTAAAAGAGGAAGGCTCCATGAAAGCTCTCAAATGTGAAAAGTAATCGCAACTGTCCTACTGAGCAGAGATACCCACCAACCACAATTGCTTGGAAGCACATTCTCAATGTGAAATAGCAGTGTGCATAGTATGCTGGTTAGTTTCATGTCAACTTGAAACAACCTAGAGTTACCTGAAAGGGGGATCCTCAATTAAGAAAATACTTCCATAAGATCCACCTGTAACACATTTTCTTAATTAGTGATTGACAGATATGCTACTTCTCTACTTGACTGGAAAGAATACAGGGAGCATATATAGGAGACTAGGAACTTGCTGTTCTCCTTTCTCTGTTCTTCCAAGTGATAATCAGAATGGGCTTACATGATTATTTTAATAATTGTTACATATCTACCCTAGAAATAGGAAACAAGATAGAATAGCAGGTATTAGATTGTAGAATAAGGATTGGGCAAAAAATTAATTAATTAAATGAGAAACTGATAAGTGCCACCATGACAGTACTATTATGACACTAAAGTTGTGAGGAGGAAATTTGGTAATTAAGGCAGCCCTTTGTGCCATTGAGTTAGACCATAGATGAAATAAAGGAAGGAGCCCATGCTTTCTAGACAGAGATCCTGGCATAAAAGATGCTACTGCTTTAAGGAACAGAAAGAAGTCTAATATGATTGATCACTAAAGTCTAGTGAACCTGAAGAGAGCAGTTGCAGATGATACCAGACAATTTGCAGTGGCAACTGCGTGTTAAATTCTGTTTCTATGAGGCAATATTTGGTAAATTTAAGGGGGCATTCATCCTTACTCAATTTACAGTTTCATAATCTCATTCTGAGTATGGTGCAGGTAAGACATATACTTAATACATTAAGAACAAAAGTCATCAATATACAGAGGAGTAAAATAAGTAAATGCTCCAAGAAGACCTGGGCTTGTTTGGCTGGGTACACGGTATACCTTTTACTAGCATGAACTTGCTCTACACTGACAGTTTGTGGCACTGTCTGGAAAACTGAGAGGAGTTTGTTACTAGGAAGTTAGAAGAAAAATACCCAGTGAGTAGTTAGAGAAAAATGTAACTCTTCCCATATGAAATTTACTTCATGTGTTGATTAGGTAAGATCTTTCTGGTTGGAAGCATAAAGGAATGGTAGACTCACCATGGGGTTCTGGAAAATTCTGATACTTGCAAAGTTACAATCTTAATTATTCAATATCTTACTCATCCTCAAAACAGACTGCTCTAAAAGTTTTTTTCCTGAGGGATCCATAAAGAGGAGTCCTGTGAAATTTTCCAGCATGATAGTAATCCACAGAAGGACAAAAAACATCAACATCACAATGTTTTTGAAAATCTATAAATCACTCTCATGTGATTGCTTGCTCTGTGTACCTGCAGCTCAGACTTAATCATGAAATTGTCACCGGACACAGATAATCCTCATCATGTGGCCTGAGGTGGGGAAAGTAAGGGCAAGCTACCTCCTTTAATATATACTGGGAATACAGTCATAAATTTGAAATAAATTATCACCCTGCCACTATTCTTGATTGGGTTTCCATGAATAGCCCACCAGTGGAATATTCACTTGGCTAGTCAAGGAAGTGATAAGGGGACCACAGAAATGAATAATTGTACTAAGAGTGATTTCACCTACTTTGTGATATAGCTTGAGAACATCACTCAAATTTCTTGTGTGTGATTTGAAGCTAGTGCTGTGAAATAGCCAGGAGCAGAAGTTCCATTTACCATCCTTGTGGTCTGTACTTGAGGGTAATGCACTGCTTGCCATGTAGCACAGGTGTAGTTTTCACTGGTGGCAAAAGATACACAGGGACAGAGGCAGACGATGCCTTAATTAATAGCAATCTTCCTCTCTTACAAAGCTCATAATGAGTTACAGAATGCCAGCAACAACTATTGTTTCTTTCTCACAGTAAACCCTGTATCCAGAGGAACTAGAAAAGGTTGTTAAATAGAATAACTGTAAGTTATGTTTAGTCATCAACTTTGTGAAGTTTCTCAATGAGAACTAATTGGTTGGGAAGGAGAATTTTTTTACTCAAATTGTTAGGGTGATGTCTTATATATAACCATTAAATTGCTTTTAGATATGTTTAAAGAAAATAGAGTCATGGTGGATGGGTACTTTTTTGGTTGATGAGTAATCTCAGTGCCAAAAAATAAGTATTACTTACAGTGGGTTTTCTGCACTATGTGCTGTTATTAAAGTGCTAAGGAGGAATAAACATGAGAATGAACATGAGAAATTCCAAAGGGGACAGTGGCTCTTCACTTTAAGCAAAGCCACAAAGGAACCTTGGGATTCTGTTCCTACTGCCTCTTATCCATACTTTCCCCAGTCTAACATGGGAAAATACATGAGTTATTAACAACTAGTTATTAACTTTCTGTGAGGTGTGCCAACTGCCTTCAGACTTTTCAGTTATCTGCCCCTGCCAATGTCCTCTCGTTCTCCTTCTCCAATATGAATTTCCTTTAGAATTGGGTGGTTTGGAGACTAGGGCTATGAATAGGTCATAGGACACTTGTCTATCATGCACAAGATCCTGTGTACAAGCCCCTGCAGCACAAGAAAACAAACTTTTTATTGTTTTATTTTTTCAAGTTCTATCTCAAAGTCCCTTCCCTCCTCCCCTCCTGGTTCCACCCCCCTCCTTCCCTCTTCTTCTCTTTAGATGAGGGGAGCCTCCACATATCAAAACTCCTCAGTTCACCAGTCACATGAGGGCTAAGAACTTCCTCTTGTACTGGGGCTTGATATGGCAACCCAGCTAGTGCAAGATGTTCCACTAACAAGCAATGGGGTCCATGAATTGCTGCTGGGAGGAGTTTTTCATAGGATAGTGATGTTAGGTTCCTGTCTATTTGAGTCTGTGGATTGTAAGATGGTTGTCCTGTACTATATGGTTTATATCCACTTATTAAAAAAATGCATACCATGTGTATCTTTCTGGGTCTCAGCTCACTTAGGATGAGCTTTTCTAGTTCCATCCATTTGGTGGCAAATCACATGATTTCCTTGTTTCTGTTAGCTGAGTAGTTTTCCATTGTGTAAATGTACCATTTTTTTTTCCATTCTTCAGTTGAAGGACATATGGGTTGTTTCTACTTTCTGGCTATTAAGAATAAAGCAGTTATGAACATTGTTGAGGTGATGTCTTTGTGGTTTGGTGGCATATCTTTTGAATATATGCTGAGAATCTGTATGGTTGGGTCCTGGGCTAGAACTATTCCTAATTTTCTAAGATATCACCAGATTGATTTCTAAAGTGGTTGTACAAGTTTGCAATCCCAGCATCAACGGAGGAGTACCCCTCTTCCTCCACATCCTTGCCAGCATGTGCTATCTCTTTAGAATTTGATCTGAGCCATTTACAGACTTTGAAAAAACAATTCCCAACTTCATATGGAAAAACAACAAACCCAGAATAGCTAAATCAATCCTGTATAATAAAAGAACATCTGGAGGTATCATCATCCCTGATTTCAAATTGTACTACAGAGCAATAGTTATAAAAACAACATGGTACTGGCATAGAAACAGATCAATTGATCAATGAAATCAAATTGAAGACCCAGAAATAAACCCACATACCTACAGTCACTTAATTTTTGACAAAGAACCCAAAACTGTACAATGGAAAAGGGACAGCATCTTCAAAAAATAGTGTTGATCTAAATGGATATCAACATATAGAAAAATGAAAATAGATCCATATTTATCACCCTGAACAAAACTTAAACTCCTAGTGGATCAATGACCTCAACTTAAAACTTGTACACACTAAAACTAATAGAAGAGAAAGAAAGGAAAAACCTCAAACTCATGGACACAAGAGACAACTTCCTGAACAGAACACCAATAGCTCAAGCTCTAAGATCAACAATCAATAAATAGGACCTTATGAGACTGAAATTCTTCTGTAAATCAAAGACACAGTAATTAGGATTAAACGGAAGCCTACAGATTTGGAAAAGATCTTCACCAACCCAACATCCAACAGAGGGCTAATATCCAAAATATATAAAGAACTCAAGAAATTAAACACCAGCAAATCAAATAATCCAATAAAAAATAGTGTACAGAACTAAACTGAAAATTCGCAAAAGAGGAATCACTAAAGGTTGAGAGGCACTTGAAGAAATGTTCAACATCATTGGTCATCAGGGAAATGTAACTAAAAACAATTCTCAGATTCCATCTCATACTTGTCAGAAAGGCTAAGATCAAAATATTTTAATGAAATTTTAATCAAAATAAGTTGTAAATGTTGAGTAATGTTGAGGATAGTTTCTCTTCTTAACTATCTTATAAACCCTGGAAAGACAAGACAATGTCCAAAGGACCCAGATAAAATCATTATATACAATCGTCTTATCTGAGGTTAGTAATGTTTTCATATATTTAGTTCCCATCAGAAAATTATTTATTCCCTTAATGATATAACTTGCTAAATATTCATTAAACATTTAACCTCTGCAAAGAATCTGCTTTTTTTATATTAGACAGAATACAGTGAGGAAGACAAATTTACCTGCACTCAGACAACTGCCACCATCATGTAGAAGTAGGCTTCATGAAAATTAGAATGTAGGTGGAGCTCACTTTACTATGCACAAGATTATCAAATGAATATATCTTATTTTAATTTGAAAGAGACATGAGAGGGCCCTATCTCAAGACTTTCTCCTGAATAACGATTAATATTAGTGTATTTCCCAACTTTCAAATGTTGGTGACCAACCCTTTTTATTTAGGCAATTTTCTTTGACACTTTTCTGATACAAAACTTATATACCCACATAAATAATGAATACATACTCTCCTGCACAGGAGAAGTACCACATAACAAGGACTAGTCCCTACATGAAGGATGTCCAAGTAGTTTATACTCAAATGTCAATCTATAGTTCATTGAAAAGATAACTGGAATCATGCTTTCAATCCATGAAAATAGGCCCAAAAATATTTGTGACAGAGTATAAAGAGGAGAATAATCACCCCATTTGCTTTCCCTCCTCCAGGCACACATCCTTTGTGCACAGATTGACAACCTGTTGTGAGAGTGTGTTCACTGAGATCTAGAATATGCCATGATAATATGCACACTTACAGGAATTTCATATTTGTAAACAAAAGGCAATTTGTATAGACTCTTCCAGAGAACTGGCCCCCTTTAATTAATCTTTCTCTCATAATTTCTAAATTTCATATTTTCTCAGTAGGTTGAGGAATTGCTTGAGGGTTGACCCACCTACTTCTTCATCATTACCACATCCACACCATGCTTTTCAGCTTTGTATATTTCTTCTTTCCTTCCTTCTTTTCTAGTTCCTGATTGGCTGATTGATTGATTGATCAACTGATTGATTAGGAATAACATTCTAGATCCCAAACTTGCCTAAAACTCTTTCTGTATCCCAGAATTTGTCTCATGGAATCTGTGTTGTTTTAGTTTCCAGAGTGTTAAAAGCATGGGCATGAGCTATCTTAGCACACCTCCACATGTACTTCATGTTAACAGTTTGAGGGTACTGTCTTCTTCTTGACTTTATGAGTACTATATTCAATTATGTTGGGGTGGTATTTGATGCAGGACTCCATCAAAGTCAGAAGAAAGTATTGAATATCCTAGAATTAGAGGTATAGGGAGCTGTGAACAGCCTAACCTGCATTTGTATTATAGAACTCTGGTTAATGTATTTATTAACTTTATTGACCTTACAACAATTATATGAGTAGCAAGTGCTCTTAATTTCTGAAACATTTGTCTAGACCTGAGGCTGATATCTCTTCAGATCTTACTCCAGTTAGAAAAAATGTGAGTGCTAAAAATAAAAATATTGGCACATGAAACTGGCAAGGTATTACATGCATCTCATAAAAAGTAGGCATGATTTCCTGTTCGATCTTTGACTATAAATTGTTAATAATTAAAGTATTTGGTGGATAAGAAGTCCAAGAAGTGGCTGGAGAGATGGTTCTGTGATTAAAAGCACTGGTTGCTCTTCCAGAAGTTTAGAGTTCAATTCCCAGCACCTACATGACATCTCACACCTACCTGTAACTCTAGTATTAGGAAATCTGAAGCATTCTTTCACCTCCTTAGGCAGTAGGTGCTCACATAAGGAACATGAAGACATGCAGACAAAACATCCCTACACATAAAATAAATCAATAAAATGTTGAATATGTGAAGCAAAAAGAAATAGAAAGAATATATTATTATTACTGTAGTAAACCACATGCAACTCCTTATAAAACCCTAACTTCTGATGCTTTTATGATTTTATGGAGAGAAACAGAAGATAATGGAATTTCGTTCCTGAACCACAAAGCAAACCATTATCCTATTGCTTGTAATAAATTTCTCCTTTTCTCTAAAGAAAGATTTTTGCCATGAGTCTCTTGGTCAACACATTTCTTGGGTCTGTCTCTCCTAGCGCACTCTTCTGAGTGACTTGTCATCTCATGTGTTTGTCTAGTATTTTCCTAAGTGCTTATAAAAAGCATTTCAAATAATCATTCAATCAGATTAAAATTGTAGCAGAGAATACAGTTGGTACATTCATTAGGGGATAGGATGGACAGTATTAAAAAAATGGTTAACGTCTAAACCACTTACAATGATTTGTGATGAAAAGATATTTCTTACTCTATTGCTTCCATCTAAATAGCATATTTGTCAAAAATCTAATCAAAGTACATTCTTTTAAAATGCATCATCTTTGAGTATTGACATTCTTAAGCTATGTATACCTCACAATAGTATTAATGTTAGGGAAGTCTAACATTAATAAGTGGGCTGGTATTTAAAATATGCATACCCTGCTTGTGTATTTAGAAAGTCATTTGGTGTCTGAGGTCAAATACATTGTAACAGGGAACGAAACTCTTTTAATGGCTTATAGAGTAAATATAGATAAATGTAAACTAGATTTCTGTTTCTGTGCATTTCTTCTCAACTGTTAGAGAACAAAACAAAGCAAAAAATGAACACCCTGTTGTGAATCAGGGTTGTGCCTTGCAACTGCATACCCAGCTGAATACTTCTGTCATGAAGTGGCTGATTTGTGAGTGGTAAGTTTTCTGATTTCAACACTAGCAAAGGTGTTCCTAGTTGGTAGTCTAATAACCTTTCAACACTGAATTGAGATAAAGGAGGAGACACCACTAAATAGATTTTGCTGCAGGGATGCCCACAGTGAATTGCTGACTTTACCATGAACTCTACTACTGTATGACACTGACACAAAGATGAAGAGGAGAGAACAAAAGTGAAGAAGGAATAAAGACACAATTTAAAGGAATAGACACAATTTAAAAAAATAATCCAAATATTCAGAGCCTTTGAAAAACCTCCTATGAGTTGACTTACAACAATTTTGTTGGTTAAATGTGCATTCAGCTGGTGTGTTCCTAGGCTAAATAAGCCTGAAGAAAACACCAATGCTTTATACTTCTTTTGGTGCTTAGGCTGATATTCTGCATTATAGTAAACAGAATGCATGGATGCTGCACTTGGCTAAATTTCTACCAATTATCAACTTAATTTTTACACTTACCTCATTTCAGACTCTGCTATGCTGAGAAAATTTATTTTAAAGAAAAATGGTTTATCCAGTTCACTTCCTGCCATAATCAAGGTCTTTCTAACCTGCTATCTGAAGGTTATGCTTCAGTGAATAATTCAGTAGGTTAGTGAAACTCTGGCAGCAAAGAAAGTGCTAATCTTAGAAGGAAGCTGTGAAGGATATTAAGAAACAATTGCAGAAAGTGACATATTTAATAGAGAAAGATTACACCGTGCTACATCTATTTAATTTGAATTGAATAAATTTTGCCAGTATTTGATGAGATGTAGACTGGAAATTGCGTGAAA
Organism: Lophiomys imhausi; assembly: GCA_907164525.1. NCBI lineage: Eukaryota > Metazoa > Chordata > Mammalia > Rodentia > Muridae > Lophiomys > Lophiomys imhausi. The sequence goes on along the minus strand of CAJQZJ010033282.1, from coordinate 965,863 downwards.
CTTCGTCTTGTCAGTAAAGTCTAGGCAAGGGTATAAAAGGCTCCAAAATATGTTATTGTGACTTGTAAAACTTCTCAATCATTTGAGAGAATGTTGAATGTGCTAGAAGTTTTATTAAGGGTTTTATTAATTTGAATTAGAGCAGTGAAGGATAGTAGAAGGTGATTTACCAAAAGAGGAATAGGAGAAAGACGGAGGGTTGAGAGTCTTTGGTGATAAGAAATTCTACCTGGATTGTCAGAGAGTGAGATGGCCTTCTTTTTTCATTTTTCAAGAGAAATTTAGTTAATCTGGCAAAGACAATTATGAATAATTGCAACTATGAAAAATAATATGGCATACTTTGTGGTCTTTATCAATAAAGGGGTGGTCAGCTGAGCAAGTCTCTGACATAATCATCTCTTGCCATGTGTTCACCAGATATGTTTTCTAAAAAAGGAGCAAAAATATGAGGCCAATCAAATCTACAAATGTGTAACCTAACACTGATTAGTTTAGGAACTTAAGATAACAAATTTGCTAAGACATATTCCTGAACAGTGTTTATCTATAAGGACACCTGTTATATATGTCACCGGGTACTTTCTTTCCTCCAAGAGTATGTCCAAGGAAACCTACTGGTCCAGAACAAAGAATTTGGGGACAGTACATTTTGTACACTTTCTCCATCTTGAATATTCACAAACACACACACACACTCACACACACTCACATGCATTCACACATTCACACACAGTCACACACACATTATATTATAGATTGTATAGTAACTGTAAGTGTAGCTTCTATCCTAACCTCAAGGAGATCCCCTACTCACCCACAGAGTGGGTAACAGTATTCTCCATACAGGGCCACAGAGGTTTAAGAGGTCAAGAGATTGTACTGCTCTTGCAGAGGACCCAAGTTTGGAACCCAGAAACCAGGTCAGCCAACTAACAATTACCTAAAACTCCAGCTCCAGTGGATCCAAGGCCCCTGGTCTGTAATGGTTCCTGTACTCAAATTTACAAATCTGCACACAGAAACATATATATGTACACATAATTTAAAATAATGAAAATAAATTTTAAAATATTCTCTGGTCACTATCTCTACCCTGGTGCTATTATGTGTCATGCCGAGATCCATTTCTCCTCACTTCCCTCCTTCCCCAAAGAAACAAACTTTGTGTTCCTAAGAATTGCAAAGTTCCAATATGCTTTCAGAAGGCAGAATAGAGCATGTTTCCCTCAAAGAAAAATTGTTTTTATTTTTGATATCCATATAACCAAATGCTATCTTACATGATGACTGAGTCATTTTAGATTATAGTTAATATACACTAGTAACAACACAGGATTTATAATTATCTAGGAGAGTCACCTGTAAGCATGTTTGTGACACCATTCCCAGAGAGACTGAGCCACTGAGGCAAGAAGTCCTCTTGTATGAGTGGGACCCTCCCATGGGCTAGGATTCTACACTATATGAAATGGAAAAAGAAGAAAATAGAATTGAACACAGCCATTCTGTTCCTTGGCAGACTGTAAGGGGCACAGACTACCCTTCTTCTGAACAGTTTCCACTCTAAAAATTTATCAGACATTTTTTAAATTAAACATAAATGGAAAGAAAATGAAATGAATCATTAGAATAAATATAAGCTTTGTTTTCTATTTACCGATCTTTGGTAAATTCAGTAAAATGCCCACATTTATGCCACACACCTTAAAGTGTTCATTTAATACTGAGTGGGAAGACCTAGTTCAGTTGCAAACTTTGTCACTGCAAATTATTTTAATGAAAATACAAAAATACTTAACAAAAATTCTGCAAGTTTTTTGTTATTATGCCTTCAGGTGTTAATTTTCTGATACATTGTTCCACATCACCTAATGCTACCCTCACAACAAGCAATTCATCTGAACAGGTTACATCATCCAGTGCAGCACATCAGTGTATGGATGAGAAGGAGGCCACACTGAAGCACACCAAGCAAGTGTGCTTCTAGCATTCATCCCAAACCCTCTCATACTGGCCACGGACCCTTCTCCTCTGCATAAAAACAGACACTTCTCTAGACAAGTGGTTAATGGGGAGTCAGTCATTAAAATACAGTTCTAATCAATCACCTGAAAGCCACCTGCACTGTTCAAAGCCCCTGTCCCGAGGCCTATGCCCTGACCTGAGAACCAGCTGTGCATCATATCTGACACACTTCTTCCAATCACTACTATTGATACCAAAACAAAAGAATAGTATATCACCTTCTGTCCAGAAGATGGGATTCAGTATCTCTGTTTAGATGCCTCATGGAAAGGACATTTGTCTTCTAAGATCCCAGCCTTTCCACTTCTGCCCTAAATCCTATAATTTTCACTTACTTTCTATTTCATTTCCAATCTATCCATCTATCTCCACACTTCTGCCTCCAAGCATACCCATGACATCCACTATCAAAAGGATAAAGACACTGTAACTTCCAAATAGTATGTATTTCAATTTTTTTCTTCCATTGTATTTTAAAGAGTTAAGATTACACAATCCAATCTGGGCTTTATCGATTTTCTTTTAAAAATACATTCTATGAAATGATTGAATATATATAAAATTTAAATATGTTAAATGGCATGCAGTGAAAGAGAACACTTCCTCCCAGATCCCCTAAAAGTACAGGTCAGTTTCCCAGACATAACAGCATTCATCCTATCCCTTCTTATAGAGTCGCTCTAAGCATAATGATTAGTCTGCATATTTTACACGGTTATGTGCAATGCTCAGTGCTCTATGCACTAGTGTTAGCATCAGAGAGGATATGCAGGGATACAGCATGCAGTGTTAGTCTTTATGAAATAGCCTACATTTATTTTTGTTCCTTTGATTGAAGGCTGACACTTTGGCTTTAATTGATGCTCTGTGGTTATTGTATGTGAACACTAGAATTTGCAAGTGGACCTGGTGATCAGAGCGGGGCACCTTATACATGACAGATTTGAGGAGCACTTAGGTGTTTCGAATATCTGACATTACAACATCACTACAATAGACATTCTCTACATGTATCCTTGTTCATGAGAATTTATGTGAACAAGATAATTCTCTAGGCACAAAATAAAATTGTTTAAAATAAAAAGCGCACACACGTACATACACAAATACACATAGACACACACATACCTACATCTAATCTTTTCTGTTGATGTTTTAATTTCATGTTCTAATCAAAAGAAATAACCTACTAATCCTCATATCCTTTTATTTATTTCACTGCTTTCCTTTGAACGTTTATTTTGTGTTGTTCTCTTTTAAAATGTTGGTCAACAATTTCACAAACTCTTTTTTTTTCTTTTTGTTTTTGTTGTTGTTTTTCTTTCTGGAGGCATAGTGTTGAATGTCCTACCTAAATAATGAGGATGACAGTGACATGTTTATCTTCTTCCTTCTGCGATGGTTTACGCGGACAATTTATGAAGTGCTGGAAATCAATGGCAGGACTTAGATCATGCTAGGCAAGAATTCTACCAACTGAACTAAAACTCAGGCCAAGTTTATCCATCTTAAACTAAATCCTTCTCTTCATCAACATTCTCTATTCATCCTGTAAGCATACCCTTGCTTCCTCTCCCTTCTCACACACCTAGGTTACCATGAACTCTCATAACGCCCCTGTCTTCAGCTTTGTCATGTAATTAATTTTATGAATTTTTTTTACCTCAGGAGTTCCTATAGAGCACTCTACACTTGCTCATGTGTTTTTTTCCTTAGTTGAACCAAACAAAAAGCTAGATATTTCTGAGTGTCTTAATAAATTAAAATACTATTAAATGAAAAGATATGAATGAATCAATTTATTTTTAAAGAAATAGTAGTGTTCTGAAGGATCACATTTCATTCAGCCTGTAAGCACTGAGGTTATTCTGCTAGTTTTTTCTCTTTGAGTTTATTCTATATTATTTAAATTTAAAGCTTTTGTTAAGTGGCTTCGCATTCCAAAAAAATTGAGATTAACTGTAATTGCTTCAAGTTCAGTGCTACCTACATAAATGTGGCATTTCAAGGAAGACTCTATGAAACAAAACTATGTTCTACCCTACTCATGTGCACACAGTCTGGGAATAAATGTTTAGGTAGTAATTGAGAATTTTTTTTTTTTTTGAGAACTGGGCCTGGCATCTGATTCTACTTTAAGAAATTTTATCTTCTCACCTCCATCTCTAGCATTTTATCTCAGAGTCCTATTTTTACTCTGATAGGGGAAGAACTCATGGTCATCCATATCATCAGATGGTGAACAGTGGGCAGGCTTCACACAGAGTTACAATTACTCATGCTGACACAGTCCTGCTATTAAAATTTTTTTAACTATTTATTGTTTCTGACTCAAAGGATTAAGTCAACTAAGAATAAAGTAGTGAGATTTTTTTTGATTATTTATCTTTTTTTTTCAATTCATTCCTTTACAAACAAGGTCTCATTAAGTAACTAGCCTCCAACTCATGTTCCCCTTGCCATAGGCTCCTGGATGTTGGGATTACAGTGATACACATCCATGCCTGTGATAAGGACACTCCATCTTGAAGAAGTTCATGATGAGGATGGCCACTCCACACAGCACTGAAAGAGCTTTTATGTGATAATACCAGTCAATGATGTGAATATAAATCGCCAGAAACTCTCCTTTTCACATAAAATGAGCATAACCCACACTGAGGGTGGTGGCTTACACCTGTAAAAACACACCGAGGAGGCTGAGGTAGGATGATTGCTGTTAGTTCAAGTCAGCCTGAGCTACAAATTGAGATGTAATGCAATAATAATAATAATAATAATAATAGATAATAAATAGTACAGTTGCTTGAAACATAGTTTGGTAATACCTAGTCTACAGAGATGACTAAGCACGCAGGTGCAGATGTCTGTCACTGGGTACACAGGTACACCAAGAGACTTTTACACTTGGTTTTGGCCTTGGTTTTTGATTTGGGTTGTTGGTTGGTTTGTTTTTATACAGTGCAGGGGATAAAACACAGGGCCTTGACACATACTAAGCTGGTGCTCAGCTGAACCACACTACCAGCCCTGCAGAGAAAGCTCTTGTGTTACTTGGTTATTTGATCTAATCTTTTTTTTTTAAATACTTTATTTTTTTTTCTTCAAGTTACATCTCAGTCACAAACCCTTCCCTATTCCCCCTTCCTATCCCGCCCTTCCACCCTCTTCCCCCCAGCAGCTTCCCCTCTCAGTCCAACAGATGAATCAAGAGGCCATTATAGATCTAAGAAGTTACTCTTAAAATTGTGTTGCAAGTTGGTGTGAATGTTGAGTCAGATATAGACCTTTAAACTCATGGAGATGGTTAGATAGTAGAATGTTAAAGTCAGGGGCCAAATATGTATGGACTGGACATTGGGAAGGTATGCTGGGCCATTTAACTCTCATAAATGTGACATATTTATATCTGTTGTTTTGTATAGTATTTACTGTTATAGGAGAAGGAACCATCTGTTGGACTGAGATTAGTTTTTTTAAGTTTAAACTTTTCACATTCTCTAACTTGATTTTAGAAAAACTATTTTAAAATGCTAGTTATAGCCAGGCGGTGGTGGCACACACCTTTAATCTCAGCACTTGGGAGGCAGAGGCAGGTGGATCTTTGTGAGTTTGAGGTCTATTGAGCCTCTGTGTGTTTCAAAGTGACATGGTATAGTAGTGTCCTGGCTTTGAGGTATGGCAGATATGGGCTTGAGCTGTGTCTCTGTTACATCCTAGTATATTTTCACATACTTAAAACAGCAGGCTTCACTTTTCTTTTCTTTTTTTTTAATTACAAAAGAGTGCCAGTTCCAAACCTGCCTCTCTCCATCATATTGCTTATGCCTTTCTCTTCTCTGTCTTCCATGTTCTCATTGAACAAATAACAACTTAGACTAGGGAATTTGAAGATCCATTGAAGTCCTAATGATCTATTAGGAGTGGGAGCTCTGCACATAGGAACCCTGCTTCCCAAATACTCTTCCTCTATTTCCTGCTAAGTGAGTCTTGGCAGATTTTTAGGACTTGACTTGAAGCTTCCTTTGACTTATCTTTCTTTCTCTTTGGGGAGTAGGGGGTTTGGGAGTAATGGTGCTTTCTTCAGAGAGTTACTGTGGCTGTGGAGTTCAAAATAAAACAAGCCAAGTGAAAAATACGTACATTCAGGATATTCTGTACATATACTACTGATAACTATAGTAGTAGTAGTAGTAGTAGTAGTAGTAGTAGTAGTAGTAGTAGTATTTTTCCATTAATTAGGAATAGAGATTATTATCCTTTTCATCATATAGTGATGGTTTGGTGGGATCCATAGTAAAAGATCCTGTGATATCTCACTGGTTTAAGCACTCCTTTACCCACAAGATGAAACTGGGAAAGCCGTATGATATTTGGCCATAGCTTGCAATGCCTCAAGGAAACAAATAAATATTTTTTAAATGAAAAGATCCTCTTTTTGTTAAGGATGAGAATGAATATTAAAATAAGAGTTCAAATACTATAGAGGAATATTTTACACACACACACACACACACACACACACACACACACACACACCACAACACAAAACTATTACCAAGAAATATTTAAAATTTACCAGACTTTTATATGTTCCCCAAAGCAAGAAGAATGTGGAGGTAATATTTTCCACTTGAGTCCAAGACATTTTCTAAAGACTTTATTCTGACATACATTTATATTCTGTTCAATTAATAATGTGGACTTTTAAATTTTACTAGTTAAAGTTTATTAAGAATCCAGTTAAATAGTTTTCTCAATATCATCTTAGTAAGTTCACACAGTTCAGCTCATACTCAGCAATTATGATTGTGAAATAGCCTGTTTTGTTAAATGGTCTTGTTAAATAGGTTTTGGAGGTTAGACCCAATGATTTCTCTCTTTTTCCTTTCTGTAACCTTCTTTCTCTCCTATATGGAGGTGAAAAGACTTGAGGAAAAAATGAGATATAGACATAATATAGTAATGAGAAAGAATAAAGGACAGATTATTGAATATGTTCTTATACCTTTGTATATTGATACAAAATTAAGATTATATTTGGCTAACTCTGTATTGATCTTTGTATATTGATACAAAATTAAGGTTAACTCTTTTTAAGGTATTGTACCTAGGTAACACTTAAAAATGAAATGCGAAGTTTTGACCTTTTGTTAGCAACTGCCATAAACTGCTTAGGATAATTAAGAACTGTAAACTAATAGTCATTCAAGTATGTCATTTTGTTAGGTACGAGGGCAGGCTATCACACTTATTTTCTAAATTAATCAGAAATCAAGTTACTGAGAGACAAGAAACATTTGCTTATCCAAATATAAGGAGATAGATAGGTGGTCTTCAAAAACCTCAAGAGATCTGCAGAATATGGCATTCAAAGACGTTTTCTTAACTTAAGATTTTTTGATGTTGAAACATGTCAGCTCCTGACAGCACCCCCTATTCTACTCCAAGTAGAAGATAAACATCAAAGAATCTCCAATTGGAGGTGGTTGAATTAGTGGCAAGCCTATCACTTGGCAAGAAAAATCCCTTGCTTCAACTGTAGACAGATTGCTGTCCAAACAGGACAAAACTTGGAAGCAGATAAGTCGATAGCCTAGCTCTGCCAAGACAGGTTAAGCAAGTCCTTCATAATTCGTGCTTTAAAGTCAATGTCTGTCAGAGAAACGAGGCCAAATGGCTGAAGATTGATGCTGCAATGTATGGAGAGAATTTGGGAACTGTCCAGTCAGCCACTGGTATGTCATTTCTTAGTTTTGGAAGCTGCTGACCCTGCACTTCTTGTATAATCAGATACATTTATCCCTCTCAAGTCTCTGAGGTGGTTGAAGACTAGATAGCTAGAGTCTCATAGTTAAATTTTTTTGAGTTGTTTAGGAATTAAGAGGGTATTCTGGATCTAAGAAGATGTTTTTAAAATTGTGATGTGGGCGGATCCAAGATGGCGGCGGCTGACGAGGACATACTTTGATTTTGGGGTCAACAGTCACAAGGAGGCAAGTGTTGCAGGATGCTGTATAAAGGGCATGACCCTTTCTAAATCTCACTCAGCTACACAGGGACCACGGAAGATTCCTGGGCAGGATTCCCCTTCCAACTCTCGGACACGCTAGGAAGCCTCTGAACCCAGGAATTGTGATAACCCATCCCCCAAAAGGAGAGACGCCCAGTAAGTTCCAACCTAATACCCAGCAGGCAGATTCAGAAACCACGCAGAGATAATCCCCACCCTGCTGGGCACTCCCAGGTCTCACACAGACTATCCAATTATCTAACAAAAGGTTGAGACCCTTGGTAGTGAGCAGAGATCCACTGCAAAGTGCCTTCAGACCACAGATCGCAGTCTGTGATGTCACTGGCCAGATTCCAAGCAGCAGGAGCGACAAGGCTACTAGAGCTGAACTGCAGACTTACCCGCTACAGGAACGAAACGCAGACAAACTGCGAGATATTTGAAACTGTCGTATATCGGACTTTTGTATTAGTATGGGCCTTTCCGGCGGAGAACCAGAGGTTACTTATACACAGCTCCACCACCTGGATTAGTTAGGTCTCCACCTGGGAGGCGGGGCTGAATTACTCACCTTATAGGGGTGGAGTAAGGCAATTCTACTCCTACACCACGGCGCCCCCTTTGGACCCAAGTCCAGAAGACAGCAAAAAAAAATTCCACATGGCCAGAGGCCCCAGACAAAAAAAAAAAAAACCAGAGCGAAATGTCTCCAACAAAAGAAAGCAACGCTATTCCATCCAGCCAGAACCACCTCACCACAACTGAAACACATGAAAACGATGACAATTCTACATTATGGAAAGTGATAGAGTCCCTTCAAGAAGAACTTAAAACTATGAAGGAATTCAAAGAAGCCACAATTTTACAAGTCAAAACAATGAATAACATCATTAAAGAGCTCCAAGCCAAGGTGACACAGCTTAAACAGGAAAAGGATAAAGCAATAAAAGATCTCCAGACAAAAACAAGCAAACTGGAGAAGGAAATGTACAAAATGAACAATACAATTCAAGACATGAAAATAGAAATGGAAACAATAAAGAAAACACAGTCAGAGTTAAAAGAGGAAATGGAGAATCAAGAGAAGAGAACAGGAACTACGGATGTGAGTATGAAAAATAGGATGCAAGAGATGGAAGACAGGATCTCAGGCATGGAAGATTCGATGGAAGAAATCAGTACAACATCCAAAGAAAATGAGAAAGCTAAAAAAATCTCTCACCAACAACATCCAAGAAATCAAGGACTCAATAAAAAGACGGAACCTAAGAATTATAGGCATAGAGGAAAGAGAAGAATCTCGACTCCATGTTCCAGGAAATATCTTCAACAAAATCATAGAAGAAAACTTCCCAAACCTAAAGAAAGAGATGCCAGTAAAAATCCAAGAGGCTTACAGAACACCGAACAGATTAGATCAGAAAAGAAACTCCTCTCTCCAAATAATAATAGAAACTCCAAATGTAGAGAACAAAGAAAGGATATTAAAAGCTGTAAGAGAAAAAGGCCAAGTCACATACAATGGCAGACCCATCAGAATCACCCCTGACTTCTCCTCAGAAACTTTAAAAGCTAGAAGGGCCTGGACGGATGTCCTACAAGCCCTGAGAGAACATAGGTGCCCAGCCAGACTACTATACCCAGCAAAACTCTCTATCAACATAGAAGGAGAAAACAAGATATTCCATGACAAAATCAAATTAAACAATATCTCCTCACAAACCCAGCCCTACAGAAGATCCTAGAAGGAAAATTCCAACACAGAGAAGATAACTACACCCAAGAAAACAGAGGAAATAGAAACCTCCACAGAAACTAAACAAAAAGAAACACAAGACAGACAGCTATACCAAAATAATGGGAAATAACAACCCCTGGTCACTAATATCCATCAACATCAATGGACTCAACTCTCCATTAAAAAGACACAGACTTACAGACTGTATCCATAAACAAGACCCATCTTTTTGCTGTATACAAGAAACACACCTCACTATTGAAGATAAACACTATCTCAGAGTAAAGGGCTGGGAAAAGATTTTCCAAGCAAATGGATCCAGGAAACAAGCTGGAGTAGCCACCCTAATACCAAACAAAATAGACTTCAAATTGAAGTTAATAAAAAAAGACAGAAAAGTGCATTACATACTCATTAAAGGAAATATTTACCATGAGGTCATCTCAATATTGAACATCTATGCCCCAAATACAAAGGCACCTACATTTATAAAAGAAACGCTTCTAAAACTTAAATCGTACATCGATCGAAACACTTTAATAGTGAGAGATTTCAACACCCCACTCACAACTATGGACAGATCATCAAGACAGAAGCCAAACAGAGAAATAATGAGTCTAACAGAGATCATGAACCAAACGGACCTAACAGATATCTACAGAACCTTTCACCCAAACACAAAAGAATACACCTTCTTCTCAGCACCTCACGGAACCTTCTCCACAATCGATCATATAGTTGAACACAAAGATAGCCTCAACAGATAAAAGAAAATTGAAATAACCCCTTGTATCTTATCAGACCACCATGGAATAAAGCTGGACTTCAATAGCAAAAGAATCAACAGAAAGTCTACACTCACATGGAAATTGAACAACTCTTTACTAGAGGACCACTGGGTCAAGGAAGAAATAAACAAGGAAATCAAAGATTTCTTAAAATCCAATGAAAATGAAGACACAACATACCCAAATCTATGGGACACAATGAAAGCTGTGCTACGAGGAAAGTTCATAGCACTAAGTGCCTTCAAAAAGAAAATTGTGACAGCTCATATTAGTGAATTAACATCTAAACAGGGTGAATTGGAAAAAAAAGAAGCAAACACTCCCAAGAGGAGCAGAAGGCAGGAGATCATCAAACTTAGGGCTGAAATCAACAACTTAGAAACAAAAAGAACTACAAAAAGAATCAATGAAACCAAGAGTTGGTTCTCCAAGAAAATCAATAAAATAGACAGACCCTTAGTCAAATTAAGTAAAAGACAGAGGGAGAAAACACAAATCAACAAAATCAGAAATGAAAAGGGAGAAATAACAACAGACATTGAGGAAATCCAGAGAATATTTGGATACTACTTTAAAAATCTATACTCCACCAAATTTGAAAACTTAAGTGAAATGGACAATTTTCTTGATAGATTCCACCTACTGAAGTTAAATCAAGATCAGATAAACAGATTAAACAGCCTAATAACCCTTAAGGAAATAGAAATAGTCATTAAAAATCTCCCAACCAAAAAAAAGACCAGGGCCAGATGGCTTTAGCACGGAATTCTACCGGACCTTCAAAGAGGAGATAACACCAATACTTTTCAAACTCTTTCACCAAATAGAATCTGAAAGAACATTGCCAAACTCATTCTATGAGGCCACAATCACCCTGATTCCTAAACCACACAAACATCCAACAAAGAAAGAGAACTTCATACCAATCTCCCTCATGAACTTAGATGCAAAAATACTTAATAAAATACTAGCAAACCGAATTCAAGAACACATCAAAAGTATCATACACCATGATCAAGTAGGCTTCATCCCAGGGATGCAGGGATGGTTCAACATACAAAAGTCTATGAACGACATTCAACATATAAACAAGATGAAAGAAAAAAACCACATGATAATCTCGCTAGATGCAGAAAAAGCATTTGACAAAATCCAAAACACCTTCATGCTAAAAGTTCTGGAGAGAACGGGCATACAAGGGCCGTACCTAGAAATAATAAAGGCAATATACAGCAGGCCAGTGGCCAACATCAAAATAAATGGAGAGAAACTTGAAGCATTTCCTCTAAATTCAGGGACAAGACAAGGATGTCCACTTTCACCATATCTCTTCAATATAGTACATGAAGATCTTGCTAGAGCAATAAGACAACTAAAGGAGATCAAGGGGATAAACATCGGAAATGAAGAAGTCAAATTATCTCTCTTTGCAGATGATATGATAATGTACATCAGCGACCCCAAAAATTCCACCAGATAACTCTTATAGCTGATAAACACCTTCAGCAAAGTGGCTAGATACAAAATTAAATCAAAAAAATCAGAAGCCCTTCTTTATACAACAAACAAATGGGCTGAGAAAGAAATAAGGGAAACAACCCCCTTCACAATAGCCACAAACAACATAAAAACCTGGAGGTAACTCTAACCAAGCAAGTAAAGGACCTGTACAACAAGAACTTCAAGCCCTTGAAGAAAGAAATGGAAGAGGCCTTTAGAAGATGGAAAGATCTCCCTTGCTCATGGATAGGTAGGATCAACTTAATAAAAATGGCCATCCTACCAAAAGCAATATATAGATTCAATGCAGTTCCTATCAAAATACCAACACAATTCTTTATAGACTTGGAAGGAGCTATTCTCAACTTCATATGGAACAATAAAAAGCCCAGAATAGCTAAATCAGTCCTGTAAAATAAAAAAACATCTGCAGGTATCAACATCCCAGATTTCAAGCTGTACTACAGGCCAATAGTAATAAAAACAGCATGGCATTGGTATAGAAACAGACCAGTAAATCAATGGAATCGAATTGAAGACCCAGAAATAGACCCACACAATTATGGCCACCTAATTTTTGACAACTAAGTCAAAATGGCACAATGGAAGAAGGACAGCATCTTCAACAAATGATGCTGGTCCAACTGGATGTCCATGTGTAAAAGAATGAAATTAGACCCATACTTATCACCTTGTACAAAACTTAAGACCAAGTGGATCAAAGACCTTAACATAAGGCCTGTCACACTAAATCTACTAGAAGATAAAGTGGGAGAAACCCTCGAACTAATTGGCACAGGCGACAACTTCCTGAACAGAACACCAGCAGCTCAGGACTGGAGACAAACAATCAATAAATGGGACCTCATGAAACTGAAAAGCTTCTGTAAGGCAAAAGACACTGTCATTCGAACAAAACGGCAGCCTACAGACTGGGAGACAATCTTCACCAACCCCACATCTGACAGAGGGCTAATATCCAAAATCTACAAAGAACTCAAGAAATTAAATGCCAAGAAACCAAATAATCCAATCAAAAATGGGGACAGAGATAGAGAAATCACAAAGGAGGAATCCCTAATGGCTGAGAGAAACTTGAAGAAATGCTCAACATCCTTAATCATCAGAGAAATGCAATTCAAGACGACTCTGAGATTTCATCTCACACCTGTCAGAATGGCTATGATCAAAAATTCAAATGACAGCACATGCTGACGAGGGTGTGGAGAAAGGGGTACTCTATTCCATTGCTGGTGGGAATGCAGGCTTGTGCAACCACTAAGGAGATCAGTCTGGCGATATCTTAGAAAACTTGGAATAGCTCTGCCTCAGGACCCAGCCATACCACTTCTGGGTATACACCCATATGCCTCTTCACGGAATCATAAGGAAGTTTCCTCATCTATGTTTATAGCAGCCTTATTTGTAATAGCTAGAAACTGGAAACAACCCAGATGTCCCTCAACCAAAGAATGGGTTAAAAAACTGGTACATCTACACAATGGAATATTATTCAGCTATCAGGAACAATGAAATTATGCAATTTTCAGCCAAATGGATGGAACTAGAAAAAGTCATCCTGAGTGAACCAACCCAGACTCAGAAGGACGCATATGGCATCTATTCACTTATAGTAGGTTTTTAGCTATATACTAGAATGTATCGATACTACAACTAACACACCAAAGGGAACTTGTACATAGACTTATTTTTAATTTTTATTTTTTATTTATTTTCATACATTAGTTATATTTTTTTCTATTTTTTAGTCTTTTTTATCTATTTGTCTGCTTATTGGTTTGTTTGTTTAGTAGTTATCTCTCCCGGGCAATGAGACACTTTTCACTGATGGTACTGCTTTGTAGACCCCTAATGAATGAGGAGGCTCTTGGCCCTCATACGACCTCTCAACTGAGATGAGGGACTGTTATATAAGGACACCCCACCCCAGAGAAATGGGATGGAAGGGTTAGGAGGTAAAGAAAAAAAAATGAAATGTGATGTTTCGGCCTTTTACTACTAATTGTCATAAACTGATTAGGATAATTAAGAAATGCAAACTAATGGTTATGCAAGCCGGTAATTCTGTTAGGTACTATGACAGCCTATTATAGTTATTTTCTAAGCTAATCAAAAATAAAGCTGCTAAGAGACAAGCAACATCTGCTTGCCCTGATATAAGAGATAGATAAGGCCTCTTCAAAAATCTCAAGAGATCTGCAGAATATGGCATTCAAAGATGTTTTCGTAACTTTAGATTTTTTTATATCAAGACATATCAACTCCTGACAGCATCCCCTATTCTCCTCCAAGTAGAAGATGAGCATCTAAGAATCTCCAGTGGGAGATGATTGAATTAGTTGCAAGCCTATCTCTTAGTAGGAAAAGCCCCTTGCCCCAACTGTAGACAGACTGCTGTCCAAAAAGGACAAAACCTGGAAGCAGGTAAGTCGACAGCCTAGCTCTGCCAAGACACAGTAGGTAAGTCCTTCATAACCCCTGCTCTACAATCAATGTCTATCAGAGAAACAGGGCCAAATGACTGAAGATCGATGCTGTAATGTATGGAGAGAAAATGGGAACTGTCCAGGCAGCCACTGGTATGTCATTTCTTAGTATGGGAAGCTGCAGGCCCTGTACTTACTATAAAATCAGATATATTTTTCCCTCTCAGTTCTCTGAGGTGGTTGAAGAACAGATAGCTAGAGTCTCATAATTAAATTTTGAGTTGTTTAGGAGTCAAGAGAGTGTTATAGATCTAAGAAGATACTTTTAATAATGTGTTGCCAGTTAGTATGAATGTTGAGTCAGATATAGAACTTTAAACTCATGGAGATGGTTAGATAGTAGAATGTTAAAGTCAGGTACCAAATACATATGGACTGGACATTGGCAATGTACGTTAAGCCATATAACCCTCATAACTGTGGCCTAATTACCTCTGTTGTACTGTATTGTATTTATTATTATAAGAGAAAGAGCCATTTGTTGGACTGAAAAGGGAAACTGTAGGGGGAAATAAGATATTCCTTAAACTTAAAAGAAAAAAAAAGGGAAGAGGATGAGAGGATAGGGGGTTGAGGGTGGGAGAGTGGGACTGGAGGGGAAATAGGGAGGGGACTGCAATTGAAATGTAACTTGAAGAAATAAAAAATAAAGGAAAATAAATAAATAAAAGGGAAAAAAATAAAATTGTGATGCAATTTAGGATGGAAGCTGAGTTGGATATAGTACTTTAAACTCGTGGAGATGGTTGCATAGTAGAATGTTAAAGTCAGGTGCCAAATACGTATGGTCTGGACCTTGGGAATGTATGCTAAGCATTATAATTCTCATAATGTGGCCTAATTATTTCTGTTGTTTTACATGTATTTTTTGTTATGAGAGAAAGACCCATTTGTTGGACTGAAAGGGGGAGCTGTTGGGGGAAAAAAGATATACCTTAAACTTAAAAAAAAAAAAGGAAGTGGATGGGGGTAAAGGGAAAGGGGGTGGGAGGGTGGGACCAGAGGGGGTAGTAGGGAGGGGATTGTGATTGAGATGTAACTTGAAGAAATATAAATAAATAGATAGATAGATAGATAGATAGATAGATAGATAGATAGATAGATAATAAATAAATAAATAAAAGGATTGCTCTCATCATAAGGACCAATCTTTCTCTAACCCAAAAAGAAAGAGGTAACAGAAGGTGAGAGGGGGCACACGATGGGAACCCCAAGCGTGCGCAAGTCCAATGCAGCTGTATAACCAGGAATGAGACTAAGAAACTCCCGTTCATGATGGTTTCTGAAGCTTTAAGATAAATGGAGGTGTGGTCCTATTGAGTTTCTAGCTTCTGTGGAGTAGGAATTCTACTGCACCTGCAGTGTGGACTTTTCTCCCATGACTTAAGGTGCCACTGCTACTAGGACACCCGTCAGCTCCCAAAAGACATTTCTGAGTACCAAAGTATATTAAAACGTGTAAATGAGACATGCAAATGTGTTCTTTCCTTGTTTCTTTGGGTTATTTGATATGTTTGGTTTTATTGATTTACTTTTGTATCATTGTCTCACTCTGGAATCCTTGATAGTCTGGAACACTATATAAAGACCAAGCTGACCCAGAATCAGAAAGATCCACCTGCCTCTGCCCCCCAAATGCTAGGATTAAAGGGGTGCACCACCAGGCTCTGCCATGGTTTTCCTTTGTTTTGAGTGTGTGTGTGTGTGTGTGTGTGTATGTGTGTGTGTGTGTGTGTTTCATTATTGTTGTTTTGCTGATATTGTTGGTTTTTAATTTTAATTATTGTTATGTCATAAAATCTTTGAGAAAAATTTGATAAACAAATGTTTATGACAAAGCCTGTGCATTGTCTTTTAAAAGAACTGTTTTTTGTTTTATAAAGCCTGCTGTTGTTATTTATTATTATACAAGAGAGACAGTTGCACCAGCTTTTTCATGATTCATTTTTTTTATTTATAGAATGTGACCTTTATAAACAGAAACATTTGCTTCTCCTCTAACCTGACACTAAATGAGAAGTTTAGTAATAATCAAACATTATCATTGTAATGTTACCAAATGGAAGTAATTGAAATTTTTGAGTAACTTTAACTTGTCTTAAATTTCTTGGACTTAGGAAGCCTTAGACTGTAAGGGAAAGTATATCAGTGATTTTAACAACATGGATTAGTTAAAGACCTAAGTGGAGAAAAGTTATGTACTATTAAATACAATTTTTTTTGGGGGGAGGCCTGCAACACAACTAATGTCACTGTGAGCATAGACACTTAAAATTAATAGATCCCAGGCATTGGCATAAATAACCAAGCAAAAGACAAAGGGGAGGAGTCTAATAGTTTCTCAAAATTGAAGTACATCAGGTTATTTATCTGTAGTTAATGTGCCCAGCAACTCGAGCAAGACTCAAGTAATTTCTGTTATGGTATCACATCCTATCTTCAAAAATCCCCATAAATGAGCAATTTTGTTCAAAGCTTCTCATTTTATTTTGCCTTAAACTTTAGGCTATGTTTCTTAGGAAGAGAGGGAGAGGTGTTGGCCATATGTTATTGTCTCTGAAAACCAGGGCTTTGTACTCAACTAACTCCTGAAATTGGCTACTCTGAGATTTCAGAAAGTTGCTTTACATCCTTAGATTTAAGCCTAGTCTGTTGTAACATAGAGAAAATCACTCTCCTGCCTTGGAGCCTCCAGTGAGGTTAAGGACCCTGGCTTCCAGGGCAACACGTGAACAAAAACCTTGGAAAACATTTGTTCCTCTTGCAAAGAAGGAACACAGGAGTCAAAGGTAGAGATGCCTATAAATATGTAACTAGTAGCAAATAGTGTCCCATAAAACAAGTGCCAACAACAACAAAAAAAAGACAGAACAACAACAAAAAAAAAATCAGAATCTTTTCACAATGGATACTACCTTCAGCAATTATCTTGATTGTAAAGCTCTAAAGTGCATGTGCATAGTTTATATGCCTCATACACTTTGTGTTATATAAGAACATTGTAAAAAAAACCCTATATATCTGATTGTATGTGTATCTCTCACAGACAGATGATAGATCAATAGATAAATGATAGATGATAGACAGATAAACAAGCCTAGAAAGAAGACAGACTTTTTAAAAATTGAAGAGACAGGAGGGAAAAAGAAAAGAGGAGAAGCAAGCAGGAAAGCAGAGATAGGTTTTTACAAAGAGCAGACCTTGCAGGACATAAAACCACTTCATTTGCTCTCACGTCCTCTGCTTCCTGGCAGCCCTGCTGCTGAGTGGATCACTCTTACCCGACTTAGAGAAAAGAGGAAAGTCTCCCACCTCTCCTTCGTTAACCCTCCAATTAAATCCCTGACAACAACCTGCACTTAGTTGCAAAGCATCTCTCCATAATGCTGGGGATTATACTAACTGTACTTTGGAACTGAAGTTCCTCATTCTACGGTTCCGATCCCACATGTAGATAGAAATTACACACGTGAAACAAATGCAACATTGTTTAGATTTCAGACTCTCTTGTAAAGTGGAAACAAAAGGAAGTGCCATCTGATATAAAAATAATATAGGTTGATATCAGAGTATTTGCTAAACACCAATTAAGTGATACTTGATCAAATTGCGAAGATGAATATTCGGTTCACAGAGTAGCATGAATGTTCAAGCCAAAAATATAATTACGTCTCCACCTAGTGGACACTGATGGTAGAGCATGTATAAAAAGTAAAATCTAAAATTCTCAGTACTAAAAAACACCAAAGCCTGATTGTCATGAAATTTGGGGGGAAAAGAATGATTTATTTATGATAATATGACCCTGTGAATATTTTTATACAAGACGATATTTTTATGTATGTAAATATTACAGAACAAACCTTGCCTCTCTCTAGTGGCACCACTGTTCACTGAACAGAAGTGCATTTATATTAGTATAATTTAAGTGTGCATTATACTGTGTATCATAAGGAAAGATATGGATTTTTTAAAATCGTATTGAAAATTACTTTATTTGGTTGATGGAAATTTGGGTGTGTTCTACTAAAATTCTGAATGAAGAAAATAAAAGGTATTGATAGTTATCAAAGAGATGAAAAGAAATTGCAAATAAAGCAAAATAGAAGATGAAAAGACATCTTAGATTCTACAGAAAAACCTATGTACTCACAGTTATCCTGATGTCATTGGGTGGAAAGCTAGGTAGTCAGGTCAACCCTATCAGTACTGATGGTTAGATGGAGGTCACCACACATGATTTAAGTTCGTAAAGCAAACAGTAGTAATTTTTAACCAGCACAGACATTTCACTCTAAGAGGAAATGAAAAATTTTATTTTGTCTTTCTCCCTTTAAGTGTTCAAGGGAATGTTATAAATATTTAAAAGCTGTGATTTACGGCCATAAGATCTAGAAGCAGTGGACTGAAGTAATCTGGGCCTTGTAATATATTTAGGACAATGATGTTCATCACGAAGATGTATATGTGGGGTGTGTGCTGGGGGAGGGGGAAATATATGCATCCCGCGGAGCCAGAGAATAGACACCACTCACTGACTTCTCACCAGAAAAGTACTTTAGAATAAACCATTGCTAGAAAACCAGGATCCGCCAAGTTTTCCTTTTAGCTTTTCGAATCCAACTGAGAATGATTTTTAAATATCATAATTATTTTTAAAGGCAAGCTAAAATTTAAACTAATTTAAATAACACCAAATAGTAGACCCATAGAAAACCTGCAATTTAAGGACTAGAGGCTGCCTGTATGGAAAACTACATTAATATAATTCAAAAAATACAAAAAGAAGAAAATTAGGCTAGTGAAAACTACAGGTCCTCATAAGCAATTAAACAAATGGTATCAGGAGGGAAAAAATCGTAAAATAGTCACAGCAACTCTGTGTGCTGTTCATTCGCTGGTATTTTTATTTTTTGTTAATCTTCCTTTTCTGTTGTTTTTAGTTTGTCAGATTTGGAAAACACAACATTTTGCAAGTCTTTTCATTCAGAAATGTTGTGATGTTGACTGTTGTTATAGACGAGTGTGCTAAACCAATTTCAAATAAACTTAAACTAAAATTCCCTCCCTGGTTATTTGCTTGCGGGGGCCGGGGGGGCTGAGAGTTAATTTACAGCTGTGGTGCAGTAAGCAAGTCCCTTGTTTCATTTCCCTCAATCCATTGCTGTCTCCTCTTCAGCAAAGTGCTCATCTGTTTCGTGGCACTTGTGAATGTACGTATGCTCCTTCTAATTCCCCAATTGTCAATTAAGACCAGGTTTTTTTATTCAATAATACTTTTTTTTAAGCACAAAGATTTGCAAAGACAGTGGTGACGATTTAGGTTTTTTTTTTTTTTAAGCATGATTGAAAATTTATCTAAAAATCAGAAAATTGGATCACATATACCAGAATTTAGTATAAATTGCAGGCCCATGTCACGGTTACTGAGAAAGATAATCTGCTCAGAGAGCAGCAATCCCAGGCTTTTCTACATGTAGAGCCCTGAAAATGTTCTTGCATTTTTTTCTTAGACTTTTCTCATTTCTGATGAAACTAAATATAGATCCTGAGCCTGCTGTTGTCCTTCTACTAAAGATTTAAATTTAAGACATAATACATCCCTGTCTAGACAACCCTAAAATTGTTTTAGTTACTGATGTATGGATGACTGATAACTGTCATCTTTGCTGCCTGCACTGCTTTTGGAATCCAGTCTACTGACATTTGTCTGTAGCTGACCTATGTCTGCATTTTAAATTTACATGAAACATTTAAGTTTTACAACTCTAAGCCTTGGTGTCATTGTTCCTACTCCACATCCAATACAATAAAACAATTAGATCCTCAGCCATGTTTCTTTCTTTCTCACATGGATGTTTTTAATTAAACCAGCAGGGAAGATTGTAATCAAACGAAAGGCAATGGAATTTGCTTCATCCCTTACCTAGCAAAACAATTATTAAATTCCCTAGCTTCATATTTCTCATGCCGGTAAAATTAACTCTGCAGCACTGCTAGGGAGAGCAAGGAACAAAAAAAAAAAAAGAAAGAAAGAAAAAGAAAAAAAAACAGAAAGAAGGGGAAAAACAGCAATTGCAAGCAATCAAACCTATAGAGACTTCAGAAAAATAATGCAAAAATGTAACTATGTTGTCTAGAAAATTGTTAGCCTACTCCTATATATTTCATATCAGTTTTCCTCATTTTTGTTTTATTGAGAAAGGCTTCTATATCTTACACACAATAGCAGAACAGTAGCCCTTTGAAATGTGGTTATAAGATCTAATTAGGTTATTTCTGAACCATGGTTTTGTAGAATAATGGTTTACCTTGAGTTGACCCACAATTGTACTGAAAGAAGTAGTTTGCCTTGTGTATGTTATCTTATAAATGTGTGGTTATTAAAAACATGAATATGAAGAAAGGCTTTCCAGGCTGTGTGTCTATGAGACTGTGTTAGACATCTCATTACCCTGATAAGCTGTGACACATGACATTCCCACTCTTCACCTTTCACGCTGTTTACACTGCTTGTACAAGTTTAAAAATTTATGTGAGAAACAATCATCCTTACATTTCAAACATATGGGGAAAACAATTTACATAATTTTCAGCCAGTGAGAAAACACAGAATTGGAGGAGCTGTAAAAGTGATAGCTTCTGTGATGTGAACAATGGTCCCTGACAGCCCTCCACCTGGTTTAGGCTCACTCTAGACTTTTAGTTGGCAACATTCAGGGACAATGAGCTTCCTGGGCTGTACCTGGGTCGTAACAATTGACTCAAATATATCAATATTTATCTTCATCACCTGTCTCTGTGATTAAGAGCAGAAAATTGAGTATTTTTCACTATCGCATTCTTGGGTAGTTGTAGTTGTAGGCACTCTGTGCTAAGGGAATTAAAGGATATTAAGAAAATAAACAGCAATAGCTGGAAGATAAATATGTTACTAAATCCAGACTCCCTTCTCTTAAGACAAAATGCCCCATACAGAAATCTAAACTTCATACAGGAGTTACAACATGGATGAAAGCATGAAGCAGTGCTCAAAAGAAAGGAGAAAAGATTCTCTAGATTACTAGGACATTTGCATGAGAAAGGAGAAAAACAGACAAACATTTAAGGCAGACTTAATTTTACAATAGCTCCATTATGAATTTTAGCATGAGACTCCATGGATGGAAAAGGCTTAATGAAAGTTAGGCTGTAGTCTTGACTATTTCTGCTCTGCTTTATGATTTATTTTGTTTGGAGTCAACAATCAACTCATGTTCCTTGTGGGATGATGACTCTGATTTGGGAAGTGATTTCTTCGAGCAGAGGCAGATCATTTAGGCTGAAAGTGGTGTGTGGTCAGGGACATGACACAAGAAATGGGGTTCTCTATCTACAGTATATCCGATTCTTTAAATATGAGGATGGCCCACACGAAGTTTTCATAGATGATAACTAGTAAGATGAAAATGATTTTTAATCCTTTCTTTACTTTTTTAGATTATAATATAATTACACCATTTCCCCTTTTTGCTTTTCTCCTTAACCCCTCCCCCCACCCATAAAAACAATTTACAAGCACAAGTCATTTTTTTATGTATATTAAGGGCATAGAAAATACATAAAATCAAGAAGCAAGTACTGAAGAAAACAAAATCCTTCTAGGGAAATCATAAGATGATCTATTCTCCAAATGTGATAAAGTGAAATAAGAATGTGAAAGTAATTTTCCAACCAAAGACTGGTTCAGCTTGAGACCCTGGCATGAGGGAGCCCATACCTGACACTATTAATGATATTCTGCTCTAACTACAGACAGGCACCTGGCATAGCTGTCACCACAGAGGCTTCACTGGCAATTTTCGGAAAAAGATACAGAGACCCTCAGCCAAACAGTAGGCAGAGCTTGAGGTGAAAGACCCGGGGGAGGGAAGTTCCTCCCCCGATGCTCAGGATATCACGGCCGCCCCAAAACTCCCAAGAGACCATCTTGATGCAAATGCAAGAGGTTTATTTCGGGGGGGGGGGGCTCAGTGCACTGAGGGCGCCACTTGTATCCCACGCAGGGATAGGGGGAGAGGAAATACAGGTGGAATGTATCAGCCCATTAGTTAGTCAGCAGGAAACATCCTACACCTGTTTTTCTCAGGAACGAATTTAATCTTACTTCACCATCAGGGTCAGCTAAGTTCGGGGAACCACCTGGCGGCTGGCCTGGCTCTACTGCCGACTTAGGGGGTCTTTTAATAATTTTTATTTCCTTCATTCCCCACTCATTTTAGTCAGTTGTTTTAATCTTAGAACCTATACATCTGTTTCATCAAAATTATCATTATCATACTCCCGCAAACCTTGATATTGTTGCTTAAGCGTTAAAATCTGTACAGCACTTATTCTTTCCCTAACAAAGGTAACAAGCCTATTCAGGATACAGAGTCCCAAGGTAAGGATTAATAAGAGAATCAGGAGAGGTCCTATTAAAGTTGAAATGAGGGTGGTCATCCACGGCGACTTACTGTACCATTCTTGGGCTTCTCTCTCTCTTTTTCTTTTGTCTAGTGTTTCTTTTAGCTTATTTATGGAATCTCTAATCACCCCAGAGTGATCAATGTAAAAACAGCATTCCTCCTCTAGTGCTGCGCATAACCCTCCGTTCTGTAAAAATAACAGATCCAGACCTCTTCGATTCTGTAAAACCACTCCTGATTAGGGAAGTTAGAGATTCTTCTAGCCTGGCAATAGACTGTTGGAGAGATTTCAAATCCTCATCCATA
Organism: Lophiomys imhausi; assembly: GCA_907164525.1. Taxonomy (NCBI): domain Eukaryota; kingdom Metazoa; phylum Chordata; class Mammalia; order Rodentia; family Muridae; genus Lophiomys; species Lophiomys imhausi. The sequence continues at coordinate 942,536 of CAJQZJ010033282.1, read as the reverse complement.
GCTGTCCTTAGTTCTTTGAAATTATCTTGGTTCATTACTAAGGCAGCTGTACCAGTTTCTATCCCAGCCGCTATACCCAGTCCCACTAGTACTGCTAATGTAAGAGAAACTGGCTCTCACCGATATCCAGTGAGTCGATGGTCAAACTCATCTATGAAAGCATCAGCTGGGTGATAGAACACCCTAGGCAGGAGCTGTATTAATACACAGTAATCTTTGGTATCATTAAAAACATTAGTAGCCACACAGGGAGTCAATCCTGTGCTACAAGCCCACCACTTATCTATGCCTGGATACAGGTATCTAGTATCCGAAGTTTTTGGAGACCTCAGGGTCTCATTGCATAAATGTTTATAAGTGGTGGGTGGGTCTCCTTGCCCTGATACCTCAGTTAAAGTCAGTCTATTCTTATCATGCCATGAGCAGGCTTCATGGCTGGTGGTGTTATTAAAGGTACCTGGCACAGCCATGCCCTCATAGTAGGGGGGTCCGGAGGCCAAACAGAGCCAACAGTCCTTAGTCAGCGCAGGCTGAGATTCGTTTAGAACTTGAAAAGCTCCCTGGACTAGATTCAGCAAACGCTGACCCGTGGGCGGTAGAGCCTTTAGAGTCATGTTGGGGGGAACAGGAATTCCGGGAAGTGGAGTGGGATCCAGGGCTCCCTGGGGCCGAGACTTCGGCTGTGGGTGTCCCTGGTCAGGGAGTACCTGATTGGGGCCCACTGATGACCCCTCAGCACTTTTTATTTTTAACTGAATTTTGAAAGTTACCCCATGATCAGTGCTGTGGATATACCATCAGAATCCCCATGTACTTCCACGCAACCATCGTTCACGGGAGGTCGGGCTCTTGCCTCGTTCAGTTATGGTTATGTTAAGAGGAAGCCATTGTTGCGTGGATGGGAGGCAATACCCAGTAGTTTTGGAATAATTTCGGTGGACCGTTATTAGGTCCCAATATGAGGAGGGATTCCAGTAAGCCTGTCCTGTTGTTTCACAGCCCCAATCTGCACAATAATAACTCTCCAACACCCCACATCATCTAGCATCCGCCCTACTTCTATCCTCTCTGGGGCAGACATAAAAGTCCTCTTCAGCTAACCCGCAATGGTCCTTTCCCGCTCCACATCCATACTTAGCTCCCATCCACCTAGGGTGTTTTCCTTTGGGGTCATTTTCTAGGAGGTGATGGGGGTCTCCCTCAGGTATGTCCCATGTTTCTAGTCCAGCAGCCAGCTGAAAGAAGTCAGGTGACAGCTGTGGCCACCATGTCCATGGAGGGGCTATCTTAGATTCTGACCAGACAACTTCTCCAGCCTGAGAGATCACATGCCAGGTTAGTTTCTGGGGAGTATGAAGGTTGTCACTTTTCATCTGAAGAGCACCTGTGATGCAGGCGCAGCTTAAAAGGGTCCACAGCCTTTTCCAATTTTTACTCATTCTTGGAAGATTCAGGAACTCTCTTCATGTGCGAAGCATGGATCCAGGCTGAGATGCCCTCTACCTTCACTGCAGTTGGGGTGGTCAAAAGCACCAGGTATGGTCCCTTCCAGCGAGGTTCAAGGTTCCCAGCCCAATGATGCCAGACGAGTACAGTGTCTCCAACCCGGAACTGATGAGGCACGTTCAGGTCTTGAGCTTCATAAGCTTCTCTGAGCTGCTCCCAGGCCTCGCGCCGGACCACTTCAAGGGCTTTCATGCGAGTGAACAAGGGTTTAGAAAGGACAACATCAGGATCAAATACTCCGCCCACCTCAGTAAGAGGAGGACTCCCACAGAGAATGTCATAAGGTGTCAGCTTAAAACGACCCAGGGTATTTCTGACCTGGAATAAGGCAAAAGGAAGGAGGGCTGTCTAGTCTCCCATGCTGGTCTCTAAGGCTAATTTAGTCAAGGTCTCTTTTAGAGTTCTATTTATCCTTTGTACCTGTCCAGAACTTTGGGGATGGTAGGCACAATGTAATTTTTATTTAATCCCCAGTTGAGAATGGCCAGTCCCTGACTTACCTGGGCAATGAAAGCGGGTCCATTTACAGACCCAATTACCTTGGGTATTCCAAACCTCAGAAAAATTTCTTCAAGAATCTTCTTGGCCACTGTATTGGCAGTCTCAGTCCTTGTAGGAAAGGCCTCTACCCACCCTGAAAATGTATCTATAAAAACTAAAAGATATTTGTTTCCATACTTAGCTGGTTTAATTTCTGTAAAATCCACTTCCCAATAGGCCCCCGGTCGATCTCTCCTGAGTCTTTTTCCCATGTTATGTATGGAAGGTCTGGCATTAGTCAGAGCACAGGCTTTGCAGTTCCTGACTATTTCTGTTGTTAAGTCAGAAAGTCCAATTACATAATAGTCAGAGGACCTTACCACATCTTTTAGTTTCGTTTTTCCTAGGTGAGTCAGACAGTGTAAGTTGGTGACATATTCGCATCCGTCTTCTTGAGGCAGGACTCGTTTACTGTCCTCTGTTTTAACCATATCACAAGGTGATTCTCCAGCCACCCCTAGTTTCTTTATGGCCTGCAAGTCTTCAGGGGTATACTTGACACTGGTTTTCCTGATATCTTTAGAACCAAGGGTGGTTAAGATCATTGTTCCTTGGGCTGCTCATTTAGCTTCTAGTTCTGCCATCTGATTTTCTTTAGCCACTGCGTCCTGTGCCTTCTGATGTCCAAGGCAGTGGATAATAGCCACCTTCTTTGGCAGATGTATAGCCTCAAGGAGGCTCAGAATCTCTTTTTTATTTTTGATGTCTTTCCCCGCTGATGTCAACAGCCCCCTTTGTCTATATATTGCCCCATGCACATGGGCGGTGGCAAAAGCATACCTGCTATCAGTATAAATATTGACGGACTTTCCCTCTGCCATCTTCAGGGCTTGTGTTAACGCAATAAGTTCAGCTTTTTGGGCAGAAGTTCCTTCTGGCAGGCTGCTAGCCCAGATCATTTGCCTCCCGTCTACCACTGCAGCTCCCGCCATCCGCTTACCTTCAACCACAAAGCTGCTTCCATCAGTGTACCAGTTCAGATTTCCTGGCCAGGGTTGGTCCTTTAGGTCACTCCGGGGACCCGTTTCTTCTGCCAGGATATCAAGGCAGTGGTGGGAAGGAGCAGAGTCATCAGCCTCAGGCAGTAGGGTAGCAGGATTCAGGGTGGCAGGGTGTGTGGGGGGGGGCGATTATCACTCTCTCAGTCAATAATAGGCTTTGGTAGTGAGTCATTCTAGCATTAGTCATCCACCGGTCAGGGGGCTGCCGAATAATGCTCTCAAGGGCATGGAGTGCCACCACTGTAACCTGCTGTCCCAAAGTCAGTTTATCAGCATCCTTGACAAGTAAGGCCACAGCTGCAATAGCTTTCAGGCATGTGGGCCATCCGCTTGCAACAGGATCCAGTTTTTTAGACAAGTAGGCTACCGGCCTTTTCCAAGGTCCTAAGGTCTGAGTAAGGACCCCTCTGGCAACCCCTGCCCTTTCATCTACATATAGAGTGAAAGGCTTGGTTAAGTCTGGCAGGGCTAAAGCTGGTGCTGTTAACAAGGCCTTTTTGATATCTTTAAAGGCCTTCTGATATTCAGAGGTCCAGGTGAACCCTCCTCCCTCCTTGGTGAGGGGATATAAGGGGGCTGCTAGCATAGTGAAACCCGGAATCCATAGTCTACAAAAACCAGCAGTGCCCAGGAATTCTCTTACCTTACCTGGCGTGGGGTGGTTGGGACAGGAATCTGGGTGACAGTCTTTTTCCTGGCTTCCATCAGCCCTCGCTTTCCATCTCTCAGGGTGTATCCCAGATAGGTGACCTTAGTTTGCACAACTGAGCCTTCTTAGCAGAAGCCCTATACCCCAACTCATCAAGTTCTGTCAAAAGCCTCTTAGTTCCTTGGAGACATTCAGGTTTAGTTGATGCTGCCAAGAGTAAATCATCAATGTACTGTAACAATGTTAGCTGAGGATTTTCAGCTCTGAAGGAGGCCAGATCCCGATGAAGAGCCTCATCAAAGAGGGTAGGGGAGTTTTTGAATCATTGTGGTAATCTAGTCCAAGTTAACTGTCCCACCAGTCCAGTGTCAGGATATCTCCATTCGAAGGCAAAGATGGGTTGGCTGTCAGCATGTAACTTCAAGCAGAAAAAAGCATCTTTTAAATCTAGGACAGTGTACCAATTCCTCTCTGTTGGAAGCGAACTAAGAAGGTTGTAAGGGTTGGGCACAGTTGGATGAATATCTTGAACTCTCTTATTGACCTCTCTTAAATCTTGGACTGGCCTGTAATCATTAGTGCCTGGCTTCTTTACCGGTAACAGGGGGGTGTTCCATGGTGACTGGCAGGGAACCAAGAGGCCCTGTTGTAAAAGTCTGTGAATGTGAGGTCTGATCCCCTCTCTGGCTTCACGACTCATTGGGTACTGCCTTACCCCAATAGGGGAGGCACTGGTCTTCAGCCCCACTACTATGGGAGGAACTCTTTCTGCCATCCCCATACCTCCGGTCTCAGCCCAGGCCTTTGGGAATTCTGTCAACCAGTCACTGATATCCAGGGCCTCTTGTTGCCCCAGAGGCTCGTGGAGCCAATATTCTTCTTCAAGTTTTAAGGCCAGTATCATAGAAGTAGGGGTTCCCCACGTCACCTCTGGCCCTTCCTTAGCAAACTGAATCTGTGCCTTCAGCTTGGTTAACAAGTCTCTTCCCAACAAAGGCAAAGGACACTCAAGAATGACTAGGAAAGAATGGGACATCTGTCCTTTTCCTAGGTCAATTCTTCGCGTTGTGGTCCAAGGATATTGTTTTTGCCCAGTTGCCCCTACAACTATAGTCTTTTGTTTTTTAGTTTTCCCAATGGTTGTTTCAGAAACAAATATTCTGCTCCAGTATCCACCAGAAAGTTTACAGGGGTCCCCTCCACGTTCAGGGTTACCCTAGGCTCAGGGAGGGGGTCTGAGCCCTGTCACCCCTAATCATCTTCTTCAAGAGTCAGGGCCTTAGGGGTCCTGCCCTTCTTCTTTGGGCAATCTCGAGCCCAATGCCCTTTTTCTTTACAGTAAGCACACTGATCTTTTTCCAACCGGCGTCTCTGTTCTCCACTTTCACCCAGTCTAGGTCTTCTGTTGCCCAGGTTCCCTGTCTGTCTAGGCCCTGCTCTTTCCCTTTCTCTATCTACAACTGCGGCCAGTATCCTAGTCAAGTTTCTTTCTTGTTTGCAATCCCGCCTATCCTCTCTTTCTTCTCTCTCTCTCTTCTCTCTTTCCTGTTTCTCTTCCTCAGTCTCTCTCTTATGGTACACTTTCTTTGCCTCCCTCACAAGATCCTGCAAAGTATAGTCCTGTAATCCTTCTATACATTGCAACCTTTTCTTAATGTCAGGAGCTGATTGTCTTATAAAGGCCATGGCCACAGCCGCTTGCTGCCCCTCATAGGTTGGGTCAAATGGAGTGTATCGCCTGTAGGCTTCCATCAACCTCTCAAGGAATACGGACGGTGGCTCAACAGGACCCTGAAGTACTTCTCTTACCTTGGCCAAATTGGTGGGGTGTCGGGCGGTCCCTTTGAGACCTGCCACTAGGGTCCGGTGGTAGACTGTCAGCCGCTCCCTACTTTCAGCAGTGTTGAAGTCCCAATCTGGTCGATCAAGGGGGAATCCAGCGTCAATCTCATTCAGGAGAGTAGTGGGGGTACCATTGGTCCCTGGGACATTCTTTCATGCTTCCAAGAGAATTCGCTCCCTCTCCTCTGTAGTGAAGAGAACCTGCAAGAGCTGCTGGCAATCATCCCAGGTGCGCTGGTGAAAGAACATCAAGGATTCCATCAGACCTGTAAGACTAGTAGGGTTCTCAGAAAAAGATGGGTGGTTAGCTTTCCAATTATATAAATCAGCTGATAAAAAAGGCCAGTATTGTAGGGGTTGTAAAGCTGGTGGGCCCAGTGGAATCGGGTCCCTTGGGGCTCAACCCCCTCTGACTCCGAGTGCCAGTTGCTGGCCCTCCCCTCTCTGCTCCTTGTGCTTCCAGGCTCGGGGCCTCAGCTGGGGCTGGGGGTTCCTGCGGTGGCAGGGGGTAGGGGGTGGCGATGGTGGTTCCTCGATCTCAGGATAGATCTTAGGCAGAGCCAAAGGTTTTGTTTCTGAAGTTGGCTTCTGTTTTGATTTAGGCTCTGTGCCACAGAGAGCCAGGGCTCGGGAGCCTGGCTTCCTTCCTCTCACCCAAAATTTTACCCATGGGGTTAGGTTCTGGACCAGGTCTTGCCAAACAGTAATGTATGGCTGTTGATCGGGATGAGACCCTGGTTCTTCCTTAAAGACAATAGCTTTTACCTCAAAAATAAAGGTCCAGTCGAAAGTCCCTTCGGGTGGCCACCTGATGTCGGAAGTAGGCCACTCCAAAGCACAAAAAGTCTGCCACTGTCTCTTTTTAACCTCAACTGACAAATTATGAGCCCTAGTTCTAACTTCAGTCCAATGATCCAGTGTCAAACTTAGAGGAGTCGTTACTGTCTCTCCCATTGTCACAAGTAACACAAACACAAGATACACAGAAAAACACTACGAAAAATCCTTTTCAATCTCAAATGCAGGCACCACTCCAGAGACACAGACGGCCAGGAGATCTCTCGTGTCCCCTCTCTCAAGAGGACCACTGTATCCTCCCCAGCACCCAGATGGGACCCTCCCAGGCTTCCCTGGGGTCCCTGTCTTCCTGGGACGTCTCCCAGGGCTACAGCCGCTGATCCACCAGCACGTCTGCCTGATCACCCATCCGTCTCCTCAAGAGACGGAAATGGCTGTCAAACCGAAAACAACCTTCGCGAAGTCAACTTTCAACTTTTGCACAAACCATATAACAGAACCAAACAACAGAGACAAACCCAGGACACAGAGACAGAAATCTCACAAACCAGACAACAGAAATAGGCCCAAGACACAGAAATCTCACCTCCAAGTGGGTTCTTGTGGAAATTGGGATGGCCGCAAATTCCCGGCCAATGCACCAAATGAAAGACCCAGGGGAGGGAAGTTCCTCACCTGACGCTCAGGATATCACAGCCGCCCCAAAACTCGGAAAAGACCATCTTGATGCAATTGCAAGAGGTTTATTTCGGGGGGGGGGTGGCTCAGTGCACTGAGGGTGCCACTCGTATCCCATGCAGGGGTAGGAGCTGCTACCCCAATTTGAGGGAGAGTAAAGTATTTAAACTACAACCCAAAGGGGTGAGGGGAAATACAAGTGGAAAGTACCAGCCCAGCCCATTGTTTACCATAAGGGAGAGGAAATACAGGTGGAATGTACCAGCCCATTAGTTAGTCAGCAGGAAACATCCTACACCTGTTTTTCTCAGGAATGAATTTAATCTTACTTCACCATCAGGGTCAGCTAAGTTCCAGGAACCACCTGGCAGCTGGCCTGGCTCTACTGCCGACTTAGGGGGTCTTTTAATAATTTTCATTCCCTTCAGAGGAATCCTATGGAAGGGGGAGGAAGGATTGAAGGAGCCAGAGAGGTCATGGGCACCACAAGAAAACCTACAGAATCAACTAACCTGGGCCCATAGGGTCCCACAGAGACTGAACTGTTACACAGAGAGTATGTATGGGATGGACCTAGGCCCTCTGCACATACGTGACAGTTGTACAGTTTGTCTTCTTGTGGGACTCCTACAGTGAGAGCAGGGTCTGTCGCTGACTCTGTTGCCTGCCTTTGGGACCCTTTCTCCTAACTAGGCTGCCTTGTGTAGCCTCAATAGGAGAAGACTGGCCTAGTACTACTACAACTTGATATGCTAAGACTGGTTGTTATACATGGGAGCCCTGTCCTTTTCTGAGGAGAAAGGGAGGACAGGAGGATGCTGGGAGGGAAGGGAAGAGGAAGGAACTGAGAGGAGAGGAAGGAGGGGAAGGTGTGATTAAGATACCGATGGGGGTAGAGGGTGGGAGGGCTGTACTGAGAGGAATGAGAAGAGGGTACCATGATGCAGATGTAACCTGAAGTAATAAACATAAAAAATAAAAATAAATAATTAAATTGAAAAGATTATAAAAATAAAATACTTTTAAAATCTTTGTCCTTAATCTTTTTAGCATTAGTTTTCACAAATGGCATATTTACTTTCTGTTAGTTAATATAAATAGAGACAAAAGCTTCTATTCTTTTATTTATTTATTTTTTATTTCTTCAAGGTACATCTCAATCACAATCCCCTCCCTACTCCCCTCTCCAGTCCCACCCTCCCACCCTCTTCCCCCTCAACCCCCATCCTCTTCCTTTTTTTTTTTTTTAAGTTTAAGGTGTATGTTTTTCCCCCAACAGCTCCCCCTTTCAGTCCAACAAATGGTTCTTTCTCTTATAACAATAAATACAATACAAAACAACAGAAATAAATAGGCCACAATTATGAGAGTTACATGGCTTAGCATACATTCCCAATGCCCAGTAAAGCTTCTATTCTTAAACAGGATAAGGCCATCATAAAACACAATGCAGCCTACAAAACACAGTTGAACACACAGGATAAAAAGAACAGTTTTTAGTGTGAAGTTTAGTTTAATTTTCTAAAACTTTCTTTAAAAATATGCTACTTCTGGGCCAACAAAATTACTAAGTGGATACAAGTGCTTGCCATCAATCTCAATACCTGAGTCCTACCCCCGGTCCTATATGATGAGAGGAGAGAACTAACTCCCACAGTTCTACTCTGATATTATAACATAAAACCTGTGTTGTGTACATACACACATAATCACATGCACACACACACACACACACACACACACACACACACACACACACACACAAACAAACAAACAAATAAATGCAATAATCACCCAGCTACTTCGCTCTAAGAACTTCATAATGTTGAGCTCTTTTTTTCTAGAAAATTAAGAGCTGTAACTTGGTATCTACGTGCTTGCAAGGGGAATATTTCTCATGTAAGTGCAACCTGCCACAGGGCAGAATTTTTACCTTAATTTGGAATTTGAATTTTAAATGTGAATTTTTACACAATAAATCTCTCAGAGTGCATTACAGAGATATATAAATGGATGAAATAGAAACTGGATGTCCAGAAATCAAGAGTTCCCAGTCTACCTACCAGCCATTGCTTATTATTGTTTTTTACCTTGGTTCAGTATAGAAAGTTCAGTACACTCTGCTTCCTGAGACACATATTGTTTTAGTTAATTTTTCATTGACACATTTCCTCCAGCAAGGCCACACCTCATGATACTTCTTAAACAGTGCCACCACCTGGGAACTAAGCATTCAAAAATATGAACCTATGGGGGCCATTCTTATTCAAACTACCATAATTAATATTATAAATTATGAGTAAAACCCCATAACTATAAACCTGCTTACCCATGGGGTAAAAACATAGGATTAAGCAGTCTATTTTGGATGAGGATAGACAACAACAACTAGAAACTACAAGAGGTGAAGGTTTGTTTTAGGTTGGCCTGTAGGCAGACAAATGGCATCCAGGAACAGGGTTGATAAAGCTCCTATATGAACCTGATAGCTCTGCCACAAGAAAGAATGAAAGAAGAGGGCCCAGGAAGCCAGAACGTGGTGTAGAACAGAGGGGGCCAGTTTGGATCATAAATTCTGTCCAGTCCTTGCTGACCACTGGATGTAAATTCTCAACAGAAAATAATTTACTTCTGTACAGAATCATGTCACCAGAGTGGTATAGTAAAGTCCTACTGCTCAATTCTTATGAATGTGAATTCCAGTTTTTATCTTCCAGAGGATAAATTAAAGAGTTTAGGATTATTGTTTTTGGCAGAGAAGATTTAAAGCGTGTTACTACTGACTGCATAATGTGGTCATTAGTGATTGCTCTTACATATATATATCTACAATGAAAGAGAGGAAGAAAAACAAAACAAAAAAATTTAAAGTATAGGAGAAAAAGATAACCAGGAAATGTAATCTTAGAAAAAAAGTCCCGTACTCAAGAAGATAAGAAGCTTAAAGAAAGGTTTGCTGCTGCGTGGAAGGAAGGAATTGGAGTTCTCAGGGCAACACCCCATACAGCAGATCCTGTAACCAAAAGGAAAAGCCCCAAACAACAGTCATGTAATTCAAGGATGGGGACAGGTTACTGCCCTAGCAGGCAGCCTTGATCACACTGCTTTGGCTTCACCAAGAAGGACAAATTAAAATTTGTCCACAAAATTAAAGTGGTTGTGGGATCTTCCTCCAGGGTTAAGGAAAGGCTCTGAGGCCAGGTATGTATGAAGACCCAGAGAGACTGTTCCATAAAGCTGCAACAATGAAGCCTGGATTTTCATGGAGATCCTAAAATGTTGGAGACACCAGACACCAGACACCAGACATGCCTGCTCCCTTGCTTCCCACTATGACGATCATGGACCAAACCTCAGAAATTGTAGGCAAGCTGCAATCAAATGTTTTTCTTTATAAGTTGCCTTTTTCATGCTCTCTTCACAGCAATGTAATAGTAGCTAAGACAATATGTATTCACATATTTTAAAAGAAAAATAAATATTTTAATAACTATAGCACAATGTAAAAATGTTCTAGAGTACAATCTGTATGCTTAATAGCAGAATGAGATGATACACAAAAAACAAAAAAAAAATTGAAGACAAATCAACAGAAATTACATTAACTGAAGAATAAAGAAGGAGAAAAGAGTCATTTAAAAGTAAGAGGGAGATGCATGGGCTGCAGCACAGTAGTAAAAGGCTATAGATATATAGCTGTATATACAATGATTGAAAATTCCCCAAATTTGGTGCAAAGTTTTGAAATATTTTAAAGGATGGGTGTATGCATCCTTCACAGCCTAACTAGAAAGAAATCATGGCTAGACATGGCATGGTTAATCTGCCAATAGACAATTGGTAAGGAAAAAAAATCTTGAAAACAGACAAATCAATGTGAAATATCAGAAAGAGAAACTCCAATTAAATTAATTTTGAACGCATTACTGTAAACTGAAAAGGCCAAAACATAGTGACAAGAGAAAATTTTCCAAAATTTAATACAATGCAAAACAAAATATCTTTAGATGATGTCAAGAACATCTGTTTCTATTGTATAATAGTTGACTTCTAGAGCCGAAGAAAACTGTATCTAGAATTAAACTTGGATGAGAAAGCATGAACACAAGGTTGCAATGGCTATTAAGAGCCTTGTATCATTGTCTTCTTATTTTCCTGTAGACATGAGTCAACTACAAGGTGAGTACTTGTGTTACAGAGGGATGAGGAACCTACAGAGTGGCAAGAGACCACCCCACTGGAAATGAAGTCATACAATATTACCAGTCAATATATTGCTAAAAGTAGAGAGCAATAAGGCAAGGCCAGAGTGTCCATGAACTCTGAGCTGCTGTGGTAGCCTTGAACTTGACATGCAGATAATGAAGCCAATCCACATTCCAGCATTAATTGGGAGAGGATCAGGGCCTCATCTCTAGCTGAGGAGGAATGTCAGTTGATGACTGCTGGGTGAAGGGGACTCGGATTTTTTTCATGGGTGTGGTCCCTGGTATGTTATTCATGCTTCAGTGGCTTAGCCTTACATTCAAATGCACAGGCAGCACTAAATGGACTCTGTAAGAGATAGGCAGAGACAGAAAAATTTGGGAAGGGGTATGGGAAAGCTTCTGGGAGGATTTAGGGGGGCTGGATATGACCCAAATACACTGGATATTACTATAAAATCTCTAAAGAATCTTTTTAAGTAGAGACAGTATACTCCAATCCTTAGAGTGATGACTTAAAAATATAGTGTGGCTATTATAAAACAGCAAATAATAGACATTACAATAATGTGAATATGTATACTTTCTATACTAAACTATTGTTTCATTGACTGTTTATTTTAGCATCTTTAAATTTCATCAATTTCATACAAAATGTTCATGAAACTTAGATTAAGTGTAATCCTTATAAACAAAAAGATGCCAGGAGCCAAACTAATTAATATTTCAAACACTGAGAAAAAAACTCAACTAAGAGTTTAATATCCATTTAAATGGTTATTAAGGAAAATGGAAAAATTAAGACATTTCAGACAAAGCCTAAAATAATATACTTTAGTGACAGTGGAATATTAAGCATCAACTCATTAAGAAAGAAACAAACTCTAAAAAAGTTATATTAGTATTCTAAACAAATATTGGCCACACAAACAGGAATAATTGTTTTAGGAAGAAAATCAAAGAATAAAGAAATAAAATACTAGACAGGATAAAGAGTGGAATGCAGTATGGAGTTGGTAAGCTTCAACGTCTATGTGACTTTGCTTTGTTCACTGTAATTGAGATTGATTCTATAATTTTAATAAGTATAGTATGAAATTTAAGTTTAATAATTACTAAGGGAATGACCAAAATATTAAACATCACAATAATTTTTTAAATGTTAAATTTCATTTAAAACACTATTAACACCTACTTTGAGGAGAGTACATTAAAGGTTTAACATTTAATGATATTTCAATAAACATAGAGAGGCTCGGAAAGTAAAATCACAGGGTGATTCAAGTAGCCACAGAATCATCAAGAATTAGCACAGAAAGAATGAAGGATTTGAGGGAAACATGATCTGTTGCATTTTATTGAAGAAAAGTCACTGTATGACTATGGTTAGGTCTAAATCTATACATATTGAAAAGATTGTCTAAAATACAAAAAAAGTGATTAATTGTAAGTAAAATTTGATTAATAATAGAGTTGAATAAATTTAAAAACTGAGCTTTATTTTCATGTCATAATTGTTTGCTTCCATTCTTGGACTATGTTCTGACATCTCCTCCCATTTTTGTTTTTTATTATTAATTAATTTATTTATTTGTATTTTTGAGACTGGGTTTCTCTGTGTAGCCCTGGCTCTCCTTGACTCACTTTGTAGGCCAGGCTGGCCTTGAACTCACAGAAATCTTCCTGGGATTAAAGGTGTGTACCACCATGCCCAGCAATTATAGACAGCTGTGAACTGCATGTGGGTGCTGGGATTTGAACCCAGGTCCTTTGGAAGAATATTCAGTACACTGAACCACTGGGTCATCTCTCCAGCCCCCCATTTTTATTTTTTAATAACAGGATATCTGGAGTAGTTTTGATTTGAGATGTCACAGATAAATCTAATTGTTCTATAAGCAAGCAAGTTGTGATATTAGAACAGTGAAAGCATTGTGTGTAAAATATGTCACAAAGAACATAGGTCCAAACTATGTCCAGTACTATTGGCTACATTATTTTATTGATAAGAAAAATCTAGAGAATAGCTTGAAAAGAGACTCGTATGAATAATTTTGGTATTATACAGAATATAGGCCCATATTTGCCCTTAAAGGAATACAAAAGTGATGATGTACTTTGCAATTGGGAAGTGATTCAATTCCAAATGAAAAATTAAGTGCAGTCCCTTCTTCAAATGAATGAATGAATCTAGTATGGTGCCAAGGTTCCAGTCATAAACACAAGTACTTTACTAATGTAAAGTACCTTCTTTCTTGGTGTACAGGACCTTAACTTGGCCCCAGGTGGGTAGACTTGACTTCTGATTTGGTCAATGTCTCCTATATACCTTCAGCTGGAGGTTTTCTTTCATCCACTATCTCCTCATCCTCCACTATTGTCCTTGCTGTCCTGGGGCTTGAGTAGCTAAAGAGGAATCCATAATACTTCAGTGGGTTTACCTGCAATGGCAGATGTATACCCCTCCCCAGCTTCTTCTAGGGAAGTAAAAATGGTCAAGTTAATGCTTCAGCTTGTTTATTTCCTTCTGCAATAAAACCAGGAAGGTTAGAGGGTACATGAGTATGAGTCTACTACTGGAAATAAACCTACATCATAAACAGATTCTGAAATGATACTTAAGGTTCATTATTAACTGTAATTAATGAATCAAAGCAGACAGTTCCAGCTGTTGGGCTGAAGAAACAGAAGTGTTAATAGACTGATGTCTGAACCTTGAATCTCTCTATAACCTTAGGGGAACCATGAATAAAATAAGTATCTGCCTATGGAATGGGAATGTTGAACAATGCTTGTAATCACAGATTCAGTTTATATGAGAAAATCCCATAGTTTAACAGTTGGCTAATGATTTCCTGTTTTTCCATGGTAATCTGCAAATGAAACTTGAAAATCCATAGAGTCCTGTAACACTTTTAAAAACTGATTGTTAGTTAAGGCTAATATAATACAGTAAGGATCAAGTCCAAGTAATTGTTGATTTCAGGTTCTCCCCTGATTTACTAGTTGAGCAAGAGAGTGAGGCAAACATATTTTACAGCTCTTATGGTATAAATAGATCCACTCCAAAGGTTTGTCCTCTTGTGCTATGATATCTGTGGGAGTCAATTTACTGGAGAAATAAGTAAGACTAAAGGCACTGAAGGATCCACTCCATACACAAATGTCTCTTTTAGTCTGGATACAAATAGCTGTAGTTCTCCCTTTGCTTCTTGATACAATATATGAGGACTATCCAGTGTCATCTTTCCTTCTAGAGTCTTGAGTAGGTCGATTAGCACATAATTGGGTAAATATTTTGATTTTGTTAAAATTGCACTAAAAATACCAAGCACAGCTCAGTGAGGCCAGGTATGAATTAGGAAACAAATCTCTTTTCCCTGCCATGGCCTAGCTTGCCTATGTTGTAAAGTTAGTTTTTTTCATAGGCTTTTGCAAGTCTCCATCAAAAAGTGGAGAGGATTCAAGCTTAGATTGATTATCAAATTCCCCACGCCTTGCTTTTAGGGTAATTTTCAAATAATGGAGGATACATACCCAAAGGAAGCTCCAGTAGGGGAGATGAGGAATTTGTAACCATCATAACTGTGGGTGGCCCTGTTTTTACTTTCAATTTTGGCTGAATAGAGAAAAATCTTCCTTTTTGTTTTTGCTGAAATTTCACTGGAAATACCAATTTTAAGGCTTGATCATCCAGTATATATTCATTCAAGAAATTAGCCATCTGTTCCTCCTGATTAATGTCTTCCTTAAGTATCTTAATAAAAGTTTACATTAATGCCCAAGTGACCCAAAATTGAACAGGATCCTTGCTTATATGCTATTTCAATATTCCTTCAGATTCTTTCCCATAGTTCTTCATTTGAAGTTCCTTCTTCTGGAAACCAAGTATTATAATCACAAACTTGTAAGCAGTCTAATGGTTATGATTTTGGTAATTGTGTTCCTTCTTGATTTACTAAAGTTCAACATAAGGCAGAGCCTTTCATAATTTCTGCCCCATTACTCTCACTCACCTCCTTCTGTGAGGGTACCCACTCTCTTATTTCATAGCCAACTTCAGGTCCCTATTTGTGGGGCCAAGTCTTTGCTGTTCTGGTTGGTGGTGTGAACATAGGAGAGCAGGGCCTAAAAAAATAAACAGACTAAAGTCTCATGCAATAGCCAACTTTATTCAGAGCATCAGACAATTTATATTCTTGGTGTTAAGAAGATATACAATTTTCAATCACAAGGATAAGCCACACATGAAAAAAACATGTTTTTCCATAGATGCATATAAATAACAACAAGTGAAGAAAACTCACTCCTATCTGCAACACCTGGGAGGAGAATAAAAATACATTTCAAGAACAATTCTGTTTTGAAAAGATCACAAGGACTCTTGTTTTCTCAGTGTGTTCTTAAAAGTACCCAGAATCCCCTTTGCACTATCCCATTCTTGGCCTATATTTCAACAATAATGAATGCTAGTACTAGAAAATAAATTAGTGATGAAAATTATAACTTATTTGTAGCTAAAGGATAATATCAAGAGATATATGTACCCATTTATACCTAAAAATAAGTATTTTCTTTTTTTTTTTTTTTTTTTAGGTTTTTTGAGACAGGGTTTCTCTGTGTATCCTTGACTGTCCTAGACTTACTTTATATGCCAAGCTGGCCTTGAACTCACAGAGATCCACTTGCCTCTGCCTCCCAAGTGCTGGGATTAAAGGCATGTGCCACCATGCCCAGCAATTACAGAGAGCTGTGAACTGCAATGTGGGTGCTGGGATTTGAACCCAGGTCCTTTGAAAGAGAAGTCAGTGCTCTTAACTGCTACCCCATCTCTCCAGTTCCTAAAATTAAAAATTTAAAGGATAAAAATATGAACATAATATTTATATTGAAAACTAACAATATTGAACACTAATGACTTAAGCATTCTTTTCAAGATATTAGAGAAATTGGTGATGTTGAACCCGCAAGGGGGCTCCCCGAAACCTGATGCCCAGAGACCACCAAAGTCCCAGATTTGTTGCAATATACAAGAGGTTTATTTAGGCCAACACGCCGGGGTTCTACTACCTTTGTAGAGCAGTGAATGCCGTAAAACGGTTTTCAGGCCCTTTAAGTACACAAGCGGCTACAAAAAAGGTGTGGGCACAAAAGAGTAGCTTTTTTTAGCCCCCCAGGTGACAGCCGCAGGTGGGGATTAAGGAACAAAGAGCATGTTAAGCTAGGTGGTGACACAAGTGGGGAGTGAAAATGAGGGATCAGAGGGGAGTGAAAACAAACCAGCCAGCTATGCAAGTTTTGATATTTTCAAGGACTGAGTTCTATGGAATGTCTCCTGAAGAAGTGAGGTCAGGGTCTAAAGAAGGAGAAGAAGGCCTTGTATTCATTAATTTTTACAGTCTTACATTCCCCTCTTCTTCAAGTGAGTGATTTCAATCTTGAAATCAAGGGCCTGATTCCTCAAGTGGGATCTCGGCGTATTGTTGTCTTAGCATTAGCACTTGAACAGCGCTGATCTGTTCTCTAACAAAGGAAACTAGTCGGCTTAGTATGCAAGGCCCTAGGGTGAATAGGAGAAAAAAGGATAACGGGGGTCCCATCAGTGTAGATATTAAAGTGGCAAACCAAGGGGCTTTATTAAACCATGACTCAAACCATCCCTGGGAACTTTCTCTTTCTTTTTGTCTAGTGGCTATCCTTTCCCTCAGTTTATTCATGGAGTCAGTAATGACTCCAGAATGATCTATAGAGAAGCAACACTCTTCTTTTAGGGTAGCACATAACCTTCCTTCTTTTAGAAATAGAAGATCTAACCCTCACCGGTTCTGCATGACTGCCTCAGACAGTGAAGATAAGGATTCTTTTAACTTTGAAATGGAGTCTTCCAGTACTTGCAGGTTAGTATCTATTTCCTGATGTAAGCTGGTGTAGTATCGTGGCTGTGCCAAAGCTGCTGCATCTGTTCCTACTCCGGTTGCTACTCGTATGCCCAATAGTACAGCCAAAGTCATTGTTACAGGTTCTCTTTTAGTTTTATGGCCCCCCTCATAGGCATCTAAGACGGAAGAGTCTGGGTGGTAGATTAGCCTGGGAAATAGTTGTACCAACACGCAGAATTAGTTAGTTGTGTTCAACACTGTTACAGACACACATGGGGCAAGCCCTGTACTGCATATCCACCACCCATCATCGTCAGGTGGGATGAGGTACCCAGAGGAGTAGGAGTTGGTGACATGTTCAGTTCTATTGCAAAAGTGTTGTTGGGAGGGGGATGGAGTGCCTACACAGACTCCTTCTCCTGACACTGAGGAAAGGGTTGTCTTGGCTCCCCCACCTTGTTTCCATCTACATTGTTCACAGGAGGGGGTGTGTGTTTATTTCAGCATCCACCCCAACTGCTTCATAATAGGGTGGTGGGGCAGTGTAGCAAAGCCAGCAAGACTCAGTTGTCCCTGGGTTAGTGACATTGAGAACATGGTAAGCACCTGTGATTAATTTTAGCATTCTCCTTTGGGTGGATAGGTCAAGGGATGAGGTGGGGACAAGTGTCAGCATCCTCGACCGTTGTTGCCTTTCTGAGGTTCGAATGACTGCTCTGGGAAGCAGAACCCCTTGGTTAAGGACTGAGTTAGGTCCAATGACAGTGGGCAGCGGGGATTTAATTTTTAGTCTTATAGTGAAAATCACTCCATCATCATGTCAAGAAACATATAATCTTAGGTCCCGTGTTATTCCTCTTATCCATTGAGTTTTAAATTTTTTTCCTGCCTCCGTGAACTGGCAGATGATGGGGTTACAAGTAAAATTAAGACATGGGCCTGTTCCTTTCCAGTCTCCTCTCTGAGGATCTACCTGGATGGAGATCCCATATTGGACAAAGGTAGTACCCCTGAGAGGCCTAGTACAGGTATGTTGACTTAGTCCTGGTTGTTTATATTTATAACCCCAACTTGCTTGTATTAAGCCACTCTTTGAGTTAAGCCAGTAAATATCCCCTGTCATCTCACAACCCCAGGCACCACAATAAAAAGTTCCAATCCCCTCAAATGTGCCGCTCTTTTCTCTAGAGTTATTCCTAGGGCATACATAAATTGGGATTTTTCATAGTTCATTGCATAGCTGGGGGTATTTGCAACCGAATCCTCTTCCTCTTAGCCTGATCCCAGAACATGGCTTGCACGAGGAGGTTGGCTTTCCATCACATTCAGGCAGCTTTTTGTTGTCGGGTCCTTTCCCCCTATTGAATAATAATCAGGGATGTCCCAGTAGTCTATCCCTGCAGCCAGTTGGCACAAATCAGGATGCAATTCTGGCCACCAGGTCCAGGGGGCAGCTAGGGTGGAATTAGACCAAACCACATCTCCTCTTTGGGACAAGATTTGCCAAGTGAGGCATTTGGGCACATGGGGGCTGAGGAAACATACAGTCAGCTGGGTAAGCAAAAGGGGAGTTAAGAGTCCAAGGATCGTTGGAGCTTGAGCTTGAGAGGGTTGGAAGTGCAGTGAACTCACCATTCTGCTGAGGCTTTAGGTGCCTTTTTTCACATGGGAGGCATGGATGCAAGCTGAGATTCCGTTAACCTTGGCAGCAGTCGGGGTGATTAGCAGGATGACATACAGCCCTTTCCACCTAGGCTCCAGATTCTGTGAGTGATGCCGACAAACGTAGACAAAATCCCCGATCTGGAATGGATGATTGGTCTCAGGGGTGCCTGGTTGATAGGCGTTAGCGAGCTATGTCCACATCTCCTCCTGGACCAGTTGGAGTCCCTTTAATCTGGCATATAAATCATTATTACAACAACAGCTAGGGCCAATTTTTCTTTCAAGGGTGAGCAAGGTGGGGGGGGGCACCATACAAAATCTCAAAGGGAGTAAGATGGAAACGAGAGGGGATGTCCCTTACACGGAACAAGGCAAAAAGGAGAAGCACCATCCAGTCTGTACCGTCAGTTTCCAAGGACAATTTAGTCAAGGTCTCTTTTAGAGTTCTATTCATTCTTTCTACCTGTCCTGAGCTTTGGGGTCTATATGTACAATGTAACTTCCAATCAGTCCCCAAATACCTGGCCACTTCCTGACTTACCTGGGCAGTAAAATCTGGCCTGTTGTCTGACCCTAGTGCCTTAGGGGCCCCAAAGTGGGGAAATATTTCTTCTAAGATTTTTTTAGCCACCATACAGGTGATTTCATTTTTGGTGGGGAAGGCTTCTACCCACCCTGAAAATGTATCAGTGAAGACTAACAGATATTTGTTGCCATACCTGGCAGGACGCACTTCAGTGAAATCAACTTCCCAGTAGGCCCCCAGCCTGTCTCCACGCAGTATCTTACCGGGTTCTGTCTTATCCCGACTGGGATTGACCTTCTGGCATGGTATACAGGCTTGGACAACATTTTCTGCTAGCTTGTGAAGTCCGGGAATCTCATAGTTAGTTTTGTTAATTAGAGTGATTAATTTTTTTTGTACCTAGGTGAGTCTACCAGTGCTTCTGGCTCTTTTGGGATCATAGTCTGCTTACCATTTTGAGGTTGTGGTGGGGACTCTGTTTCATTAGGGTCTACAGCGAGTAATTCAAGTATAGCATCTCCCAATGCCGCTTCTCAGGTGACTCGATCTGCCATATTGTTTCCCTCAGCTATAGGGGACCCGTCCTTTTGATTACCCAGAGAGTGGATGATGCTTACTTTAGTTGGCAGCATGAGGGAAGCTAGTAGAGCCAGGATCTCTTATTTATTTTTAATGTCTTCTTTGGTCTCTGCCACTAGGAGAATGTCATCATCATACTGAAGTAATGTTACCTGGGGGTTGGAGGCCCTGAAATAGGCAAAATCTCAGAGAAGAGCCTCATAGAAGATGGTGGGAGAGTTCTTGTATCCCTGTGGCAGGCGTATTCAAGTTAGTTGTCCAGATGATTCTGAGGCTGGGTCTCTCCATTCAAAGGCAAATATAGGCTGGCTAGAAGGGCTAAGCCATAAGCAGAAAAAGGCATCTTTTAAGTCCAATACTGTATACCATGTTCGATGAGGGGGGCGGGTGCTAAGGAGGTTGTAAGGGTTGGGCACTGTAGGGTGAAGATCAGCAACCTTTTTGTTAACTTCCCTTAAGTTCTGGACTGACCTATAATCATTGTTCCCAGGCTTCCAAACCGGGAGCTGAGGGGTGTTCCATGCTGACTGACATTTAACAAGGATCCTGAGCTCGAGGAGCCACTTTATGTGTGAGCGGATGCCATCCCTGGCCTCTTTGCTCATGGGATACTGGCGGACCGAAATGGGGGTGGAGGTAGCTTTAACCTACACCACCACAGGTAAGCAATGTTTGGCCATTCCTATGCCAGTAAGTTCAGCCCAGGCTGAGGGAATCTTGGCCATTCGTTCCTGCATATCCGCTGTTTGAGGAAGGGGGTTTTCGAATAGCCTATGTTCTCTTCCAGCCTCATTGTGAGGACCTGAAGTAGCCTCCCCTCTCTGTCAGTCACTGATGGTCCTTCTGTTTGGAAATGAATTTGGTCTCCCACTTTAGAGAGCAAGTCATGGCCTAGGAATGGATAGGGGCACTCAGGAATCAGGAGGAACAACAAGTGGGATACCCAGCCCACACCCAGGTCCACTGTTCTTTAGGTAGTCCATGGGTATTGTTTATTCCCTGTGGTTCCCTGCACCCAGGACCTCTTAGTGGATAGTGGTCCTTCTGTTCAGAGGAGGACCGAATACTGAGCCCTGGTGTCCACCAGAAACTGGACGGGTTTCCCCTCCACATTAAGAGTTACCCTAGGCTTGGGGCTGGTGCGAAAAGACAGGGGACTCTATCAGGGAAGTCAAAGCCTGCTGGTTCTCAAAGAAAGAGGGATTATGAGTTTTCCAATTATAGAGATCTGCTGTGGAGAATGGCCAATACTGAAGTGGCCAATTCCTCTTGTCATCAGGGGGACCGTACTCCCTGAGCGGGAGTGCAGTGGAGTCTGGGGTAGCATCCCTCTGACTCCTGGTCCCTGTGGCAGGGCCCCCTCCCTCAGCTCCTGGCAAGGGTTCCAGCAGGGCCGAGAGCTAGGTGGCCGTGACCCCCTGGGACTGCTGGGGATAGGTTGGGGAGGGTGCAGTGGAGTGCACTAGCAGCGTGGCACATAGAGCCAAAGGAAGCTGTGGGGATGGGTCTAGGAAGAGTAGCTCCTCCATTTGGGTGTCAGGGTAAATCTCTTTGGTCTTCTTTGGGGAGCCCGTAGTTCAGACGGGCTCCTTCTCTGCTGGAGTCTGCTTCAGAGTGAACACTTTGGAAGGGGAGTGAGAAGGAGATAGTTCTGTGGCTGGAACAGGAGGCATAGAGAGTGCAGGAGATTGACCTCTGAAAGAAGCAAAAGGCCGAACCCATGGAGGAGGGGAGACCAGCAGAGCCTCCCACAAAAAGACACTTGATCTGGGTACCTGGGGGGTCCTGGATTAAAAATTGTAGACCTAACCTGTCTAACTTTGTCTAATGAAAAAGATCCTTCGTGTGGCCACCCAACCTGAAATGTAGGCCACTCTGAGGCACACAGAGTTTGCCATCTCCTTTTTAAATTATGACTGATAGGTCATGTGCCCTATTTTTAACTTCAGTCCAGTGGCTCAGAGTAAAAGACAGAGGAGTCGTGAGTGCCTGTCCCATCATCAGATTGTCAGGGAAAAGGAGAATAGTTACAAATTATAAACAAGGAGACAGAACACAAACAATGGGACACAATCTGCGAAATCACCTTCGGAAACAGATGGGAGCCTCCGAAGAGATTCCACCAGATACCAGAACTACTGGCTACAGATACAGATACCAGAATTAATTCCGGCTACTCAGATGCTGGGGCGACTGTCTACAGATGGCAATTCGCACAGAATAGACCGATAAACAAACAAGTAGCTCAGAATAGACAGATAGACAAACAGAGTTGCTCGAGTGTGTGTACCACCGAATCCTGGAGTCTTGTGGTCTGGCGCCGTTCAGGTGTTTCCCGGCCAATGCACTAAATGTTGAACCCATGAGTGGGCTCCCCAAAACCTGATGCCCAGAGACCACCAAAGTCCCAGATTCATTGCTATATACCAGAGGTTACGCGCAGGGGTTCTACTACCTCCATAGAGGAGTGAACGCCATAAAAATGGTTTACAGGCCCTTTAAGCACACAAGAGGCTACAAAAAAGGTGTGGGCACAAAGGAGTAGCTTTTTTTTTAGCCCCCCAGGTGACAGCCGCAGGTGGGGATTAAGGAACAAAGAGCATGTTAAGTTAGGTGGTGACCCAAGTGGGGAGTGAAGATGAGGGATCAGAAGAAAGTGAAAACAAACCAGCCAGCTATGCAAGTTTTGATATTTTCAAGGACTGAGTTCTATGGAATGTCTCCTGAAGAAGTGAGGTCAGGGACTAAAGAAGGAGGAGAAGGCCTTGTATTCATTAATTTTTACAGTCCTACAATGTGATATAAGAAAACATGAAAAAATATGATAAAATATAAAATTAAGAAAAAGATGATTATATTCATCTAAAATTGGTCCTTTATTATGAATTTTAATGACATAGAAATGACTAAAGGGCTGTAAACAAGAAGAAAAGTTCAGCAATACAAATGTACTCTATAAGTTAAAATTGTTAAAGAAAGCAATTGTCTATATTATGTCAATCAATTTTAAAGAAAATGACCAGTTATCTAGGAAAAATATAACTCATAAAAATAGGTTTAAAAATAATAGTTAAAATTAATAGCAATCCAGAGTAAATAATTAAGCATTAAGTTAATTATGTCAGTAATCAAATTTTGCTTAAAATTTAAACTTAACTACCAGAAGGTAAAACATAATATCTTCATAGTGTAACTATACTAAATACATCATTCTGGACCCCATGGGATGGCTAAGGAAATAGAGGCCATTTCCACTGAGCATGATAACCTGAGCTTGATTCCTAGATCTACATGAGGGAAAGAGAAAACCAATGCCGAGTTGTAATCTGACCTCTACGAGCACTCCATGTCACTTGTATGTGCACACACGTAACACCCTCTCTAAAACAAATAAAGATTGAAAAATTAAATGCCATTGTGGAAAGAGCTCCTGCATCTCTCTAAGATCCACAGCTCATCAACTGATTTAGATGATGAAAAAGCAGACAATGGAAGAGACAGAAGAGATAGAAAGATACATGGGAATGAATGACTCATACCTACCAAAAGTCCTAACTCTATGATGTGCAGCTAAACAAGCTGGAAAAAGAAAAGCCCAACCATCCCCCCACCCCCATCCCCAGTGAAGCTTCAACCCTATCTATAGAAAGAACTACTGGAAACTGAGGAAAGCTAGAAACAGAAGATTTGGTCTTCTCCAGGGAAGAGCATTATATTACTGAACAAGTTTTATTAAGAAATGCATATGTATAATGTAGATATATATATTCTTGCATTAACAATTAGGTTAAATAAAAAAGAGGCAATCCATTCAAAGGAGAGCATGGAGGGGCATATGGGACAACTTGGAGGGAAGAAAGGGAAGCAAAAATGTAATTGAATTATAATCATTTTCTAATTTTAAAAGGTAAAGAAAAATGTCTAAATGAAGTAACTGTGGGACCTATGAAAAGTACTACCAAGTATACAACTTGTATCAGCATCTACAGGTCATCAATCAGCAGAATCCACATATGTAAATGTGTTGAAGGAAATATTAATATCTACAATTGATTAATAAGATTATTAGGGCAACAGAGTTATCCCTTAGCCAACTTATGAATAAACACACACAGACACCTGATGGATTTTAGCAAGCCTTAGCCTGGATTAAGTAATCTTAGTCCATCTAAACTAGCTTATAATTCTCTTTCCCAAATAAAACCCCATAAAATAAACATATGTCCCGTGAACTGCTATTCTCCATGCCACGCTGATGTTGCAGGCAACGTGGAGATACAATTTTCCATTTAATCCATCACATGTTTCCTTCCTTTTCTTCCTCCTGCTCTCTCTTCTTCCCTCGTGGCTTTCTAATTTCTCCCCAAATTTCTGCAGTTCTTCTCTCTGCTTTCCTCTCTTCTATGAAATGCAGGCTGTCAGCCTTTATTCAACCAATCAACTTTAAATTAGGCAGAGCAAGGTTTATACAACACAGACAGGTATACGTGAAAATGTCCTTATATGGGATGTCACCAGACTTTATGGGAAGCCAGTAAATACCAGTAGAATACACGCCACTTTCTGATCAGCCTAACATTGATGTTCATCTCTAATGAAAGCTGTGTGGAAAAAGTACTGCTAGATTAAAAAGTGGACCTGATTTAAGGGTACAGGGGGAAACTGCAATTTAATTATCAATTGTATTTATTAATAAGTATAAACTGTAAGATTAGGCCATAGGAAAAGCCGGCGGCTTGGCAGAGCAGCTGGCAGCCTGGCAGGTTATCAGCCAATGGGCCTGGCTGGCCTTAACTGGTGGCCTGATTTATCCTAGTGAAAGAGCCCCCCGGACCAAGGGTGCCCTACACCACCTGCAACCTAAACTCTGTTAAGTAATATAAGTTGTTATATTAGGCCAGTAGAATTACCGGCGGCTTGGCAGATTTGCTGGAGTCTGATGGGAGTCCAGGAGTCTGACAGCCCTGGATTGCTTGGACTGACAGCTTATAAGCAGCCACGGTCCTTTCCCCAATAATGAAATACACCAAGACCTTTTAATGTTTCAATGCTTAACCCTTATCTGGGCAGACTATTAATTAGCTAC
The DNA here is from genome assembly GCA_907164525.1 of Lophiomys imhausi. Taxonomy (NCBI): domain Eukaryota; kingdom Metazoa; phylum Chordata; class Mammalia; order Rodentia; family Muridae; genus Lophiomys; species Lophiomys imhausi. The sequence continues at coordinate 917,582 of CAJQZJ010033282.1, read as the reverse complement.
TCTGTAGGGAGTTAGAATAATTAAATTAGATTTAGAAAATATATAGGGGTATCTGATACAGTCTCTTAATTTGGGGCATGAAGATCAACTTGGCTGTGAGCAATTATCTTATCAGCTTATATAAAAACAAGGATGAAGTCAGGTGAAAACAGGAAACAAACAGGAGACTTAATGGACTGAAAAACAAGGTTGAAGCCAGGAAAAACTTAATGGACTAAGAAACAAAGTATCTGGCCTGGCATTGTTTTCAGCTGCTAAGTGGGCGGAGCCCAAATTAAGCTGAAACAGGTGGAACAAGGAGAGATCCTATTTAAGGATGGAGCCAGATGCCCCCATGCTAGAGAGCTCAGAGAGTCCTGCTGGAGAAAGTGCTGTTGAACTATTGGCGGGATTTCCCTGAGGCAGAAAGAAGCTGGTGAGCAATGAAAGCCTCGACAAGACAGCAAGAGGCCAAGGACTAAACCCTGTGGCTCAGCTTTTGCCTAGAGGGGTTTGATCTGTCCAAACTGTGGCCGGCTTTAAGGACTGAGCAGAGTTGCTGATGTAGTCTTCCAGAGAGAAGAAAGCCTCAAGTCTTATTTAAGGTGAAACTGCAATAACCAATTTACCCTGATGAACCTGCATCTGAGATATTCCAGAAAAAGGACTGCTAATTGTGTTAAGGGTCTACCACAGAGACAATGTTCCTTCCTGACAACTAAGGACCTACCCCAGAGACTGTATCCTTCTAAAAGGTTAGATAGTTGTAATAGTTATCAATAGGTTTATTGGATAGGTTAAAGGGATGGTAGGAATTTATAGGGTTAATAGTTAAGAAATTGTTGGTATTTGTTATAGGTGAATATTGTTAGTAAATAAATAATAATAATTTTAAAAAGTTTGGTTTCACTACTCTAAATTAACCCAGATATCCTAATCCCAACTCACTATCTACCTGTGATTACCTTCCAGTGTTCTCAAACACATCTATTGTTTCCATGTCTGGTGGAATGAGCTAATCCTCTGTGTAAAATGCAGGGCTCCTGTTTTAATCTCAGGAATTCCCTCCTTCCTATACTCTTTCTGCCAAGCTAATTGGCCATCAACAACTTTTATTAACCAATCAAGATAATGCCTCAGAAGGAGCGGTAACCAGATCTCAGCATTGAAATCAGCCTATCAGAAGCAATGTTATTAGACCTTCCCCAACAACAGGAATTGCAAAAATAAGTTTGAGTATATGAGAAATGTAATCCAAATGAATAACTTCTATTCTATTACCATATGACTTTTATATTTTGTTTGTGTAAGCACATGCGTGTGCTTTGTGTGTGTGTGTGTGTGTGTGTGTGTGTGTGTGTGTGTGTGTATGTGTATGTATGGTTTTCTGTGTATCTGTGTATGTGCATTTTTCTGTGTGTCTTTGTATGTGCATGCTCATGGAAGTAAGAAGCCAGATGTTCATCTGACTGAAACTTCAGTTACTTCTGGTTGTAAGTCTCTGACTCTGTGATAGAGAAGTGTAAACATTTAGCCTTAACACTGAATAATCTCTCCAGCCCTGCATGTGACTTTTAAGAAACCTAAAATAATTATGAAAGAAGAATTAAAAATATCAAAGGATATTTACAAATGTATAAATTTTTTCAGCTTTCAAAATATTTTATTCTTCCAGACCTTCCCCCAAAACTCTACATATGTGCTATAGGATAGTATAACAACAATATATTGATTGTTAAAAATACCAATAAAGATGAAATAATTGGCTTTTCTTTTTTAATATTTATTTATTACTTCAGGCAAGCTAGTACAACCACTATGGAAATCAGTCTGGATATATCTTAGAAAACTTGGAATAGCTCTACCTCAAGACCCTGCCATACCACTTCTGGGCACACATCCAAATGATTCCTCACCAACTCACAAGGAAGTTTCCTCATCTATGTTCATAGCAGCTTATTTGTAATAACTAGAAACTGGAAACAACCCAGATGTCCCTCAATCAAGGAATGGATTACAAAAAAAATTAAAAAAAAACAACAACTGTGGTACATTTACACAATGGAATACTACTCAGCCATTGGAAACAACAAAATCATGCAATTTGCAGCCAAATGGACGGAACTAGAGAAGCTCATTTTGAGTGAACTAACCCAGACTTAGAAGGATGCACATGGCATCTATTCACTTATAGTCAGGTTTTAACCATATAGTACAGGATAACTATACTACAACCAATGCACCAAAGGAAACAGGAACACAGACTTTGTTTCCTGTCAGTGATACACTTTGCCCTAGTGGTGCTGCCTTGTAGGCCCCCAGTAAATGAGGAGGCTCTTGGCCCTAATATGACTTCTGAACTGGGGTGGGGGACTGATATGTAGAGACACTCCACTCCAGAGGAGTGTGATGGAAGGGATTGGGGGTAGAGGGTGGGAGGGTGGGACTGGGAGGGGTGGAAAGAGGTCACTGTGATGAATATAAATGTATAAATGTTTTTGTTTGAGTCAGAAAATTACCCTTTAAAGAGGACTAAAAAATTATAGAAACATTAGACACAGGACAAATGTCTCTTAAGCAATGTGAGGGAAGATCCATTCTGAATGATACTGACACCTAATTTCTATGTCATCTGATAAGTAATTGAAATAGCTGAAAAAGATCATAGAATATGCATATTAAGGAAAATAGGGAGCTGTCATTCTTGATAGAAGTATTAACATAGATATTAAAATTATAGAAGTTAATGTGAAAAAAAGGAGATTGGAGGAACAAAGCAAGTCTTAGCTGACTTTTCTAAAGAAACTCACTCAGAGATTAAGGGTAAGTAACTGGCTCTGAGGATCTGTGTTAAGCAGGTGGTGTAAACATTATCTAAGGCGTGTGAGAGAAGGGGCAGCCAGAGGTCTCACACAGGGAGTGGCAAGTGGGGAGTTTCCTGACCTGAGAACTGGATCAGAAGAAATGCAATGCTGGAACAAAATGGCCTGGTCAGGAGAGCTCGGAAACACACTCAGCAATGAAAGTGATGGGAAAACACAATTCTGTAATTTAAGAAGAAACAATACACCTGACCATTAGTACTTTAAAAATTCCAGCATAAAGAGGAATACAGGGGTTGGACATTCACTAAGGGAAGACTGGGAGAAGTACAAGGCTGAGCTGAGAAGAGGGAGAGAAGTAGGAATTTGAGTTTTCAAACTCAGTGAACTGATAAGCCAATGGGGTATAGATGGTAAGCCAGTGTGTAGGAGACTGCAGGTACAAGACTCTGTAAATGTGTGCACATGTGCAAATATCATGATGGGAAATACTGAGGGTAAGAAAAAGAAAGATAGGTTGTGGACTAATGAAATTTGACTGGAGTAAATTAGAGTGAAATGAATTTCTTGTGAGAGAAAGAAAGAGAGAAGAGAAAGATAGATAGATAGATAGAGAGAGAAAGAGAGAGAGTTGGCTATTAATGGCAGCAAAAATTCTGGTAGTCCTAAAAAACAATTGAATATTATAAAATTTTCATTTTCCTCAACCTGACAGTTAAACATATGTAAGGAGTGTTCATTTTTAACAACAGACCTTAAACCAACATAACAGTTTATTGCCTATCACAGCATAGACTCCAAATTACATAAATTACTGTTTCCATCTTTGGCAAGGAGAAATGTATAAGTGTGGTTTGAGAAAAAGCACAAAATTAAGCCCTACTAAGATTTGAAAATCAGAGTGTCCTGAAAATCAGCAGAGAAGAAAAGGGGAAGTGTCGTTTGTTATCTAAGCACTGCCACTGTCTGTCTATGTAGCAGGAAGAAAAATGTGCAGTAATTTCTAGGATAGCAAACTCTTTGCCCCTATTAGTCACTTTCTAGGCCAAGGGCTCAGCACACTGAATCAAAACCAATCCCAGTCACCAGTCTTCCACTGGCACTGGCACCCTGGTACCTGCTCTGGGGGAAGTCCCTGCCTGTTAATAGCAATACACAGGCTGGTTTCTCAGTCAAACAAAAGCTCCTTTTGTATGTTTTAAAAGTTAAAAATATATCATCTAAACACCGAATAATAAATGGAAAGCAATTATTCATAATCTCAGCATTCGAACACTAAGTGCCACAAGCTTGAACATTGTAGCTACATTTAATGCTGCCTTTGTATACATACATGCATTGCAATCTAACACTTCTTCATTTTGTACCCTGTCGAAAACATTTTCCTAGATTTCTAATGGCTTTTTCTTTTTTAGCTAATCACTTTACGTATCTGAATCTTCCATCTTGTTTGTCAAGACACTCTTCTTAAATGCAGATAATTGGTTTAATTTTAGCTGCAATATACACCATTCTCTATTAAGACTGTCTAAGCATACATGTAAAAAATGTGTACATATAATACACCAATAGATTAAAGTGAACTGTGGAATCAATTTGCTGTGCTGATGTTAACAGCTAAGTCTTAAAAAACTCCAGTCTCTGACACTGTTCTAGTCGGTGTCTCTGATCTAGTTTTGGGGTGGGGCTCCCGCTGCTGTCTTTCTAGCTACTGGCCTCTTCTAATCTCTACTCGCATTACCTGTTGATAATACCAATATTAAGCTTTCAGATTTTCTATAACTGTAAACCTTGTCGTATTCCTTTATATTCAAGTACTATTTTTATAGTGTTCTCAATTTTCTATCTACCTCTGTTTCCTCTTACCACTGGACATATCAGAGAGATACAACAGACCCAGGGTCCCAGTAACAGGTAGCAGCTGTGATGCTGAGGAGTCCTAAAGGGATGACTGGTTTGAGGTGTTATGGCAGTAACAGGATGGCATTAGTGTTCCCCTGCTATTGATCACAATATAAATACCTGTATTATTGCTGCTCTCTGAGACAACCCATTACATCAACAGCACTCTTTCCATGGTCTATAATTATTTTTATTTTTTCATTTGTGCGTATGAGTGTTTTACCTTGATACATATCTATATATCAATTGTATACTGTTGCAGGCTTCCATGTGTATGCCGGGAATTGAATCAGGGTTCCTCTGAAAGAGCAGTTAGTGTTCTTAATCACTGAGCCTTCTCCCAGCCCTGATAATATTTCTTAAAAATGCCACAAGTAGTACTTGAGGATTTTGCTTTAAATCTTTGATGCTAAAAAAATAGAGATAAAGCTGAAATTATCCATAAATATCAGGCCATGCATAAATAGTTTGTTATCCAGACTATGTAAACTTCCTTTATTACTATGAAAACATTAGAATCAGCCATATACAAGGTGACCGCAAGCAAGGCATGCAGTCGTTACTCAAACACTTAGTTACTTTAAGAAGGTGACAAACTTTGTAATAGAATTAGCTTTCTCCAGCTGAAGTAATATCTTATTTAGGGAATGTTTATCTGTTAGAAAAAGATGCAAGGGGTGATATATCAAAGGAAGTTAATAAATATGTTTGATACTCATCTTGCTACTTTGTGTTAGTTAGGTTCCATATTTTATTTTATTACAATATATTTAAATTTATAAATTATTGTGGAATCTCTTATGTATTGTATGGATGAAGCAACTGTCAATAAAAGACCTGTGGCCTATAGAAAAAGTTAGAATAGGAGGTGAGACATCCGGTAGACAGAGAGGATTCCGAAAGAGTGTCAGGCACAGGAGATTCACCTGGAAGTATGCAAAGAAGAGAGACACAGGAGAGAAGCATGGTATTTGAGCACAGGTAACCAGTCATGTGGTAAAATGCAGACTGGAACAAATGGTTTTTTTAAAGTTATTATCTAGTCAGAGAACAAGCCTAGCTGTATGGCCTAGATATTTATAAGTATATTTGAGTCTCATGAGTCTTTATTCCAGGAACTTGGGATCAGTTGGGAAAACACACATACACACATACAACAAATTATATATATGTGTGTGTGTGTGTATTTTATATTACATATAAATAATATGTATAATATGTTTATCATTACCAAAATCATGGCATATATTTTCAGTCTCCTCCAAGTCAGTAATAATGATGGCTCCACTAAGATACATGGACACTGATATCCTTGAAGCAAATATTATCGAACATAGAGCACCCTGGAACTATATTAATTACTTTTTCTATCATCATGACCCAAATACCTGAGAGCTTTGGGAACGAAGGCTTTCTCCAGGCTCACAGTTTCAGAGGTTTGCAGAACACCACCTTAGGAAAGACTGGGAAGAATGACTTAGTCCCTGGTGATGGGAGCATGTGGCAGGCAGCTGTTTACATGGTGGCAGGGTCAGGAAGCAGCTGGAAGAGTGAGAATGAGAATTCAGCTGCGACCTTCAAAACCCTGACTCTGGTGACCTATGCTTCTTAGCGTGGACCCACCAGCCAAAGTTTATTCAGCTTTTCCAAGCAATGCCATGAGATGGGAACAAATATTACAAGTGTATAGTGGGCATTTCTGAATTAATCCATAGCCACAATCTACAAGGAGAAGAGTTACAAGTGGTTATGCTCAATTGTTTAGCAGAACTTCAGGCTCCAAACCTGAAATTTTCTACTGAACAGAAGACTAGAATTTCCTCCAAGGAACAAAAACATGGCAGGAGATGCTGGAAAAACAAAACTCACTTGGGTATTCCATCTTCTTGAATGGAAGTTCCATGGAGGGAGTTCTAGGAGTCATGAGTTTCTTCATCTCATTTTTCTGACGGAGCTTGACAGCTGAGAGAAAACTGAGAAATTTCCATATTGACATCCCCACAGAATCCTGATCTGATATTTTCAGTGTTGATCTCAACTGTCTGAATTTTGAGATAACACTCACTATTTTCTTAAATTCCTGTATTGCCTCAATAGACAATAGATATCTAAAGAGTACAGATAGTAGAGAGAGAAGTGTTGTCAGTCATGAGGAAAACAAGGGCACTTTCTACACAGAAGGGCTCCCCTGCTCTTGTATTATGGGTCCCTTACAGCAGTCTTCCTTTGTGTCCTCTTTGCAAAAAGTACACATCAGAACTGCTTTTGCTGGCTTAGTTTCTGCATGCTAATCCCCTAAATTAAGATTTATCACACCCTTCCCTACTTCCTTTGAGTGTCGTGTACCTTGAGAATGATGGCCACAGAAGTGATGAATGATGACACAATGGGGGCATATGATTCCCTTCCTAATTTGTTTATATTATCAAATTTAAATAAATTGTAAAGAAAACAATCATTTTACTATTTTTTAGTTTTACAATGAGATAGTCACTTCAGATCTCCTCTAAAACATCAGATAGGAATCTTGCAAATACTTCTTTATATACTTCTTCCATACACATACAAAATATTTCTATGCAGTCCAGGTAAGCCATGATTCAATGACCTATAAAAGCCCTCTAATGTTAGGTATTCTTTCAAAGTCAGAAAGTCCCTCTGCCCCTCAATCTTCTTGCTATAAAATACAGATATTAATTGAAGCTACTTTATACAAAAGATTTGAGCTCAAATAAAAAAATGCAAATAACTTAGTAGAATGTGTGGTACAAAGAAGAAATATAAGAAATATTACCTTCTATATGTTGGTATTTGTCCCAAGCAATAATTAAATTAATTACATTTATTTCATGCCTAAATATAGAAAATATATACAAATATTGTAGTACACAAGTAAAAACTATAAAATTAAGTAAGATACATCTAAACCTGTATGTAAAGACTTTGTGATTCATATCATTATGAACTGTGATTTTGAATATGTTCATATACAAACTATTCTTAGTGCAAACTTAGGATGTAATTTTCTGTTCCCCCCAGTCTCTTCTCTGACCTCTGACAGCAACCTTACAGAATTAAAAAAACAGTGAAATTATTTGTGACAGTTTCCTCAGTGTGAACTGGATTATAATACAATAAATGTGGGTGATTTAATTTATTTATTTATTTATTTTTATTTATTTATTGATGCTGAGAAAGTGCGAGTAGGGCAACCATGGATTATAATACAATAAATGTGGGTGATTTTATCTATTTATTTATTTAGTTATTTATTTATTTATTCATTCATTTATCTATTTATTTATTTATCTATCTATCTATCTATATATCTACTTATTTATTTATTTGTTTGTTTATTTATTTATTTATTGATGCTGAGAAAGTGCGAGTAGGGCAACCATTGAGATAAATGGAGACTAACAGTGCCCACCACTTCAGATGACATAATTATGAAAGAGCATGTCTTTGGGGATGTGTTTGCTGCAGAGCCCAACTGACATCAGGGAAGACACCTTCATTATCTGTTTTCCCTGGCTGTATGTTCATAGCATGTGACTTAGAAAATGATTCTTCCAGGATAAAGCAGAAATCTGATGGTTTTAGTGTTTTTGCTTTTGAAACTCAAACTTTCTCTTTTTTTTTTTTTCCTTGATGGCCAAAGGCAGTAAGGCCAGACAGCCTGTCTGATTATTTGGTTTAAAAATCAAACTAAACTCCGAACTCCAGTTATCATTTTCTTTGACAGATTTTGAAACAGACCACCAGAGCTACACTACAAACTGTCAAAAAAAAAAAAAAAAAAGTTGTGTTTCAATTTTGTGGCTTCCCCAAGGCCTGGTTACCATTTGTATTCTTAAGTTACTTATTGAATTTTCACTCAAGTGCTCTGGGTTTCCAAAAATTGTCAAGCTGTTCCATTAGCAAGAAAAGTATGTTTGGAAAATGGCAGAGTTACATGAGCCAAACAGAGTGATGTCTGTTCGGCAATTGTTAAATTCTTAACTGAGTGTGTGTTACATTTGGATGTGATCAGCACTTGGTCTAAAATGATAAATTTTTGTAGAGTGTCTGCTTCAATGCCAAATGAAAGAAGATGGCGATTTTGTTTTCTCTCACATTTAAATTATTTTGTCTCAAATAAATTAGGCATATGACAAAATGGCCTCCCAGTTTATAGTAATAGGACAAAGTGGCTTTCTAAATGTGGAACTTTGTTTGAACACAACACGTTTCCCTAAACAATCGAATAATTCACTAGTAATTTTATTTTGCATATTCTTGACATATTTCATTTTCAAGGCATATGTATAGCTTCTTACATTAGTTTAAAATTTGTAAATCTTATAGGGTTAACAATTATCAGTAATCTACTAAATTCACCTTGTTTCCAGGCTACATAAAATTTAGGTAAAAATTAGAGAAAGCAAAGAAGGTTTCGATGCAAATACTTACACATTTGCTTAAAAATTAACAATTTAAACTCCTACAAGTGCTTTCCTTTAGGCATTGTGCAGCAGCAAGATGGAGGTACAGATTTCCAAGAAGAAGTTCTTGGATGGTGGCATCTTCAAAGCTGAACTGAATGAGTTTCTCACTCCAGAGCTGGCTGAAGATGGCTACTCTGGAGTTCAAGTCTCAGTTACACTAATCAGAACAGAAATCATTGTTTTAGCCCCCAAGAACACTCTGTTTGTTGTCTAGATAGTTGACTGCAGTGGTCCAGAGAGGCTCGACTTCTCCAAGAGAAAGTACAGTTTTATGCTGAAAAGGTGGCGACAAGATGTCTGTGTGCCATTCAGGCAGAGACTACATTACAACTTCCTAGGGCTTGCTGTGTGAAGGGTCTTCTATGGAGTCCTTCAGTTCATTATGGAGTGTTGGGACAAGGGCTGTGAGGTTGTAATAATGGAATCTCCAAGGACAGAGGGCCAAGGCTATGAAGTTTGTGAGTAAGCTGATGATTCACTGTGGAGACCCTGTTAACTATTCTGTTGATATTGCTTCTCAGTCAGGGTGTGCTGAGCATAAAAGTCAAGATCATGCTTCCCTGGGTTCCAAGTGATAAGTTCGGCCCTAAGAAGCCTCTGCATGCAGGCATTATGGAAACTAATGATGAAATCTTGCCCTCCACTCCCATCTCAGAACAGAGGATGGGAAGCCAGAGCTACCTGACATGACCCAGCAAGTACCTATGCATAATAGGGTCTTGGCAGCTGTTTCTGGAGGCTGAATGTTGTCGTGTAAAGACGGTAAATAAAATCTTGCATCAAAAAAATGAAAAAATAATCCTACAAGTACATTTTCCAGAATACATAGCATACTCTCATTTTACAGATATGCAGAACCTGTACCAGTGAAAGTGAGTTGTAATTACAGCCACAGCAGTGAAGCCAAAGCCATTCTGACCCTGGATTTTTGTATGTTTGCTGTTATCTCATGCTTCTAGCATAAAATTATTTGTTAACCTGATTTTGACACTGCCTACCAGTGTGTGAAATGGTGATGATAAGTGAGTTCAGGTGACACTCACCAGTTACACCCTTCCCAAGAACATGCCCCATCGAATTTTGTAAAAGCCAGGGAGACAAGTTAAGTCAAATTTCTCATCTGTAACTTTGCTTTCTCTGAGATTAAAAGATTATTGCAGAAAAAAAAATCAGTGCTCAAGTAGGATATCCTTTCAAATAAATCTAATGAAAATAGTGAACAATTAGAAGTCCTATAAGAATAAAAAGTTAAAAGCAGAAAGCAGACTGAAGAGGGAAGCAATAATAGTACAGAAAAGGGGATAGGAGAGATGACCAGGCAGGAGAGCCTTTGCTTGAAAATGCATGGTAATATCTAATGCTTTGCATACTATTTTTTAAAATAAAATTTAACTCAAAAGAAAAGAATGGGAAGTTGAATTTTATTAACTGTAACTCTCTTAAATACTCCTCATTACCTCTAATGTGCATATGAACTTTCAAATGTTGTTGCTTTTACATATTTGCATATGCAGATATGAACACATAAAATAGACACAGAGGTAGACAGTGGAACAGTTTTTATAAATTTGTTGTTTCTCTGCATGTAAGTCGTTTCCTCACAACATTTCTGAGTTACTCTAACTTCAAATTTATTTTACCTCTTTGTATGCATGATGTGCCCAGTGTCCTTTTATTCCTATTTTCCTTTAGGTGTGCAGATGTTAAATATCCTATGACTTCATACTGTGGCCACAGGCAACATAGGGCAGGGGTGGGAAGAAAGCAACAATCTATGTTCTGTGTCAACCATAATAATATTGGCTGTCGGTTTTATTCATTGCACAAATGATATACTCTACAGCTTGTTCGATAGTTAATGATAATATGACCTCTGCTTATAATGTATCCATCCAAAGAAATACATTAGAATATTTAGCAATGTGAGATGAAAAAGATAGTTTGCTTCTATGCCTGTTGTTAAGGGGCATTTTATTGTTTAAATGGGGAAATGTTTTCAGGTGTATTTTATAGTTTACCATGAGTTATATAAGTGATAACCAACCCAGAGGGGACAAGAACACGATATGAAGATCAACAGAACCAACCAATTTAGGCCCCTAGAGGCTTACAGAGACTGAAACACTAACCAAAAAAAGAAAAAAGAAAAAGAGCATATATAGACCAGACCTAGGCCCCCATTTACATATATAGGTGATAGGAAACTTGGTCTTCATACAAATCCCTTAGCAAATGGTGGGGGCAGGCAGAGTCTGTCATGGGCTATGCTGCCTGTTAGTGGTGCAACTTACCCTAGCTTGGCGGCCATGTTGGGCACCAGTGCAAAGGAAGCTCTAAGTCTTCATGTGTCTCATGAACTGAGGGGGCTTGATAGGGATGGGACCCCCCTCATTCAAGGAGAAGGAGAGGAGGGAGAGGGAGAAGAGTGAGATGGAGGGGTGGAGAGGAGGGAGATGATCAAGATGTAAATCGAATAAATAAATGTTTTTTAAAAAGCTATTGAGGAAGTCTGAAGGGCTGGATTATCTGGCTACTTGTTTTCTTTGGTCTCTGGTCCCTTTTCTTCAGAGTTTTCAGTTGTCCAGTTGTCCCTGGACTCCTTAGATGTATGCTTTTAATTTCCTGGAAAGATAAGTACCGAGCCGAGCCCTGTCCTAATCCTATCTCTTATCTCTGTGGCACTACTTTTTTTTTGGGGGGGGGGCAGGTAATATCTTTCCTAGAGCAAATTGGGTTTTTTGACAATATAAAAAGTATTATCTTGCAAAAAAAAAGAGATCTGTAGAATTTGACATTCAAAGAAGATTTCTTAGGATTTTTTGATATTGAGACATGTCAGCTCCTGACAGCACACCCTATTCTACTCCAAGTAGAGGATGAGCATCAAAGAATCTCCATTTGGAGATGGTTGCATTAGTGGTAAGCCTGTCACTGGGCAATAAATCCTTTGTTTCAACTGTAGATAGAATGCTGGCCGAAAAGGACAAAACTTGGAAGCAGGTAAGTCAACTGACTGCCTAGCTCTGTCAAGACAGAGTAGGCAAGTCCTTCATAATTTCTGTTTTACAATTAAGGTCTGTCAGAGATACTGGGCCATAGACGCTCTAGTGTATGGAGAGAAACTGGGGACTGTCCAGGCACTCAGTGTCTGTCATTTCTTAGTTTTAGAAGCTGCTGGCTCTGTACTTCCTGTATAATCAGACATATTTATCCTTCTCAGGTCTCTGATGTGGTTGAAGACTAGATAATTATAGTCTCACAGTTAAGTTTTAAGTTATTTAGGAATTAAAAGTATATTCTAGGTCTAAGAAGATATTTTTAAGTTGGTAATGTAAGTTAGGATGAAAAAATGACTTAGGTATAGAACTTTAAACTCATGGAGATAGATGGATATAGAATATTAATACCAGTTGCCAGATACATATGGATTGGACATAGGAAATGTATGTTAAAACTTATAATTTTCATAATTGTGGCCTAATTATTAAAAAAAGAAAGAATTATGAGCTCTAGGTGAAAGGGGAGTGGTTGGGAGGGTGGGGCCAGGAGGGGTGAAGGGAGGGGACTTTGATGGAGATATAACTTGAAGTGATAAATAAACATTAAAAAAAAGCAAGTCTCCAGAAGTTCCTTGCCTAGTTTTAAACAGACCTTTTAGGAAAATAATGGGACAGCTCAAGGGACAAATATTTGCTTAGCCTCCTTTCAGAGTCTAACAGACAAGTTTGAAATATGAAGCCTTTAGACCAACTTTTCCTGTCTGTTATGCCAAAGTGGAAATAAGATGTACTTTGAGTACTTTCCTGTGGATGATTGGAAGTAAAATGAAGTGATGTCAATTTGTATCTTTTTAAAAGTTTTTTTTTTGCATTTGTTTAAAAATAATTTTTTAAAATTTATTTTACATGTATGGGTGCTTTGCCTACATTATGTCTGTGCATCTTTTTTGTATGTGGTGTCCATGGAGACAAGAAGAGGGCATCAAGTCCCATGAACTGGAGTCACAGAAGTTGTGAGCCTCCATGTGGGTTCTGGGAATTGAATTCATATTCTCTGGAAGAACAGCCAGTCCTCTTAATGAGCCATCTCTCCAGCCCAATAGTCATTCATCTTGCTGATGATAGTTCTCATAAAGGGATTTTCACTCAAGTATACCACGTACTTCAGCCATATTTGTTTTCTACCCCCTTCTCTTCTTCCCTGCCCCCTGTTCCCCTACCTCCTATCCTGCTCTTCCCATGTCCTATCCTATAGTTTTACTTCTACTTTCCTGTCACAGATACAGAAATTATTATATTTATATAAAAATCTAAGATACATGTGAGAATAACATCAAATATTCATTTTTCTGAATTTGGTGTATTTCTTATAATAATGTCCAATTCCATCCACTTCTTTGCAAATGGCATCATTTCTTTCACTTTATAGCAGACTAAAACTCCAGTTTGTATATACACCACACATTTATATCCATGCATCTGCTGAGAAACATCTAAGTTTATTCCATAGTATGACTAATACAAATAATGTTGCAGTACACAAAAATGGGCAGGGATCTCTACAGTAGGATACTCACCTAGAATCCTTTCACAAAAAGCTATATAACTACAAGTAATTATATGTAGATTGTATGGTAGTTTAATTTTCAGTTTTTTAAGATGTCTCCACAATTGATTTCTGTGGTATCTGGACTAATTCACATTCCTACAAGCAAGAAGCAAATTAGGACTCACATCTTTCTGTGTTTTTTCCAGTATTTGCTGCCATTTGCTTTCTTAATGATAGTCATCACTCCTGGGGTCAGATGGAATGTTAATGTAGCTTTGATTTGCATTTCCCTGAAAGCTTATTGCAATTTAATAAAAGTAAACATCAATAGAAAGAGAAGCTACAGAAAATATACAAACTGAAGGAGATTGAACAATACAATACACTATTAATTGAAGAATGATTCATCAAAGAAATCAGGAAGAATGAGTTAAAATTCCCAGAACAAAAGAAAAACCCAAAAATATAACATATTAAGACTTGTGGAATACAAGAAAAACATCTACATTTATACCATTATAAAGTTTATACCATTAGGTATTTCCATGCGAAATCAGAAAGTCATCACATGATGCATGTTGGCAGCTTAGAACAAGAACAAACCAAACACAAAGCAAGCTGTCACAAGACATAATAAAGATCAGAGCAAAATTAATACAACAGAAAACAAATAAACAAAAAATACAAAATGTCAATGAACTGAAGGATTGCCTTTTAAAAAAATAAATATAAACAAACTATCAGCAAAGTAACCATAGAAAGAGTAACCAGAAAGAGAGAGATGATTGAAATTAATAAAATTAAAGATGAAAATAGAGACATTCAACAGACATCAATGATATTCACAATGTCACATATTAATAAACATATTTTTAAAATATATATTCTAAGAAATTGGAAAATCCAGAAGACAAGGATACCTGTATCTGAAATAATTCCAAGAAGATACAAACGATTTCATTAGACAATGAGTAATGGAATTAAAATAATAATACTCTCCCAATCCAAACAGATCTGGGTGGATTCAGTTCTAAGTCTTATGTAAATTTTAAAGAATTAAAACTAGTGCTCTCTTGGACTTAAGTTTTGTGCAAGGTGATAAGTATGGGTAAATTTGCATTCTTTTACATGTCAACATCCAGTTAAAACAGCACTATTTGTTGAAGACGTTTTCCATTTACCACTGTACGATTTTGGCTTCTTTGTCAAAAATTAAGTGACCTTTATTTCTGGGTCTTCAAATCGATTCAATTTATAAACTGGTCTGTTTCTATACCAGTACCATGCTGTTTTGATTACTATTGCTCAGTAGTATAGCTTGAAATCTGGGATGGTAATAACTTAAGATGATTTTTTGTATGATTCTGTTTTCTTTTTTTAATTTATTTATTTATTGCTTCAGGTTACATCTCCATCATAATGTCCTCTTTCCACCCTTCCCAGTCCCAGTCCCACCCTCCCACCCTCTACCCCCTAACCCTTCCATCCCACTCCTCTGGAGTAGAGTGTCCCTATATAACATTCCCCCATTTGAACAAGATGGATTTAGCAATTCTGGGTTTTTTGTTATTCCATATGTAGCTGAGAATTGTTCTTTCAAGTCTGCAAAGAATTGCATTGGTATTTTGATAGGAATTGCATTGAATCTGTATATTGCTTTTGGTAGGATGGTCATTTTTATTATGTTGATTATGTGATTTTTTTTCCCCTTTGAGTATATTTAAGTGCTGTTTTAAAAAAGTAATTTGCAATGTTGAACCTACCTATCCATGAGCATGGGAGATCTTTCCATCTTCTGATGTTTTCTTCAATTTCTTTCTTCAAGGACTTGGTTCTTTTCATACAGGTCTTTCACTTGCTTGGTTAGAGTTACCCCCAGGTATTTTATATTGTTTATGGCTATTGTGAAGAGTGTTGTTTCCCTAATTCCTTTCTCAGACCATTTATCTTTTGTATAAAGAAGGGCTTCTGATTTTTTAATTGATTTTTTTTATCCAGCCACCTTGCTGAAAGTGTTTATCAGTGGATCAAAGACCTTAACATAAAACCCAGCACACTAAATCTAATAGAAGGGAAAGTGGGGAAAAGCCTTAAACTCATCAGCACATGTAGTAACTTCCTGAAAAGAACACCAACAGCTCAAGATCTAAGATCAACAATCAATAGATGGGACCTCATGAAACCGAAAAGCTTCTGTAAGGCAAAGGAAACTATAATTCACACAAAATGACAACCTTGGAAAAGATCTTTACCAAATCCACATCCAAAGAGGACTAATATCTATAATTTATAAAGAACTAAAGATATTAAACACAAAGAAACCAAATAATTCAATCAAAAAATGGGAACAGAGCTAAACCAAGAATTCACAAAGGAGGAATCTCTAATGGCCGAGAGACACTTGAAGAAATGCTCAACATCCTTAATCATCAGAGAAATGCAACTCAAGACAACCCTGAGATTCTATCTCATGCCTATCAGAATGACTAAGATCAAAACTCAAATGACAGCATGTGCTGGCCAGGCTGTGGCAAAAGGGGAACATTCCTCCATTGGTAATAGGAGTGCAAATTGTACAAGTATGGAAATCAGTGTGGCAATATCTTAGAAAATGTGGAATATCTCAAGACCCAGCCATACCACTTGTTGGTATACATCCAAATGATTCCTCACCAAACCACAAGGACATCTCCTCATCTATTTTCCTAGAAGCTTATTTGTAAGAGCTAGAAACTGGAAACAACCCAGATGTCTCTCAACCAAATAATGGATAAAAACAAACAAACAAACAAACGAAAAACAAAACTGTGGCACATCTACACAATGGAATACTTACTACTCAGCTATCAGAACAAGGAAATCATGCAATTCACAGCTAAATGGATGGAACTAGAAAAGCTCATCCTGAGTGAGATAACACAGACTCAGAAAGATGCACATGCCATCTATTCACTTATAATTGGATTTTAGTCTTTCAGTACAGGATAACTATCCTACAACCAACACACCAAAAGGAACAGGAACATAGACTTTGTTACCCATTAGTGGTACACTTTGCCCTAGTAGAGTTGCCATATAGGCCCCCAGTGCAAGAGGAAGCTCTTAACACTCATATGACTGTTGAACTGAGGGGGCAACCCACTCTGGAGGAGTAGGATAGGTGGGAGAGGGGACAGAGAGTAGAAGGGTGGAATGGGGGGGTGGAGAGAGGGGACTGTGATGGGTATGTAACTTGAAGTAAAAAATAAACAAACAAAAAAAAGAATTAAAAAAAAAAACCTAGTGCTCTTTATGGTACTCTATATATAAAATGGAAGGAATTCTATAATCAGTATTATTCTGATGCCAAACCTAAAAATATTATAGCCAAAGGAAACTACAGGCCAAACTCTCCCTGAATATTAATAGTGTGGTGATTTGAATAAGAATGGCTCCCATAGGCTTATATATTTGAAGGCTTGGTTACCACTCAGTGGGACTATTAGGAGATATGACTTTCTTGGAATAGATGTGGTATTGTTGGAGGAATCATGGCACTGGAAGTGCATTTTGAGGTTTCAAATACTCAAGCCAGACCCAGTGTCCCTTTCTTCCTGCTTCCTTTAGATCCAGATGTATAATTCTCAGCTCCTTTTCCAGCACCATGTCTGCCTACACACTGCCATGCTTCTCACCATGACAACAATGGACTAAGTTTCTGAAACTGTAAGACAGCCCCAGTTAAATACTTTCCTTTAAAAGAGTTGTAATGGTCATGGTGTCTCTTAACAGCAGTAAAACACTGATAAAGAGAAACAGTGTGTTCAAAAGTTCTCAAGATTTTTGCAAACCAAATTCAACAACATATTAGTTGAATTGTCACTCACCGTGATCAACTATACTTCATTCTGGAAAGTCAGAATGGTTCAACATATGCAAATTTTTTAAACAGCACTTAAATATACTCAAAGGGGAAAAATCACATTATCCTATCAACAGAAGCAAAAAAATGTCTCTAACAAAATTTAACACGTCTTCATATTAAATATCCTGAAGTAACTAAAATGGTAAGAAAATCATTCCAACATAAGAAAAGAGTATTTTTAAAAGCCATTAATTTAAAAAAAAATAACAAAGAGGAGTATATGGAAGGGTTTGGAAAGAAGAAAGGAAGGAAATGAAGTAATTTTATTATAATCTCAACAAATAAAAGAAGCAGTAAAATTTAGCCCTATTAACAAAGAGTCAAGATAACAATTAGTATGCCTGGAAGAAAAACTAAAATAAAATGTGAATCTGAAATTTAATTATCACTTGTATTTATTAATAAGTATAAACTGTAAGATTAGGCTGGCGGAGTAGTGGGTAGCTTGGCAGAACAGTGGGCAGCCTGGCAGGATATCAGCCAATGAGCCTGGCCTACCTTAACTGGCAGCCTGATTTATCCTGGGGAAAGAGCTCTGGACCAAGGGTGGCCTACACCACCTGTAACCTAAACTCTGTTAAGTAATATAAGTTGTTATATTAGGCCAGTAGAATTACCAGCGGATGGCAGAAGATTCGTCAGAGTTCAAGAGGAGTTCAGGAGTCCGGGAGTCCTGGAGTCTGACGGCCCTGGATTGCTTGGACTGATGACCTATAAGCTGCCTCAGTCCTTTCCCCAATAATTAAACACACCAAGACTTTTTAATGTTTTAACGCTTAGCCCTTAGCTGGGCAGACTCTCAATTAGCTACTCTAAGAAAACCCAGATCACCTAATCCCAAACCACCATGTGCCTGTGATTACCTCCCAGCATACTCACATACATCTGTCTGCTTCTGTGTCTCCTGATGGAATGAACTAATCCTCTGTGTAAAATGCAGCATTCCTATTCTAATCTCAGGATATCATACCTTCCTATACTCTTTTTGCCCAGCTAATTGGCCATCAACGACTTTTATTAACCAATCAAGAGAATGCCTCAGAAGGGGTGGTAACAAGATCTCAGCACTGAAATCAGCCTATCAGACCTTCCCCAACAAAATGCATATACATATATGTCTATTTATTGTATATATACATGTACACACACATATCTATATCTATCTATCTATCTATATCTATATCTATATCTATATCTATATATATATATATATATATAAAACATTATGCTGTTAACTGGAGAAAATTCAAAGCATACCATGTAAAATCAGGAACATGGCAAATGTGTCCACTCTTCAAAATAGTGTTTTAAATGTTAATTACAGAAGTAGGTCAAAAAAAAAAAGAAAGAAACAGAAATTAAATAAATAGGAAGTTAAGTCAAAACATTTAT
This sequence comes from Lophiomys imhausi, assembly GCA_907164525.1. Taxonomy (NCBI): domain Eukaryota; kingdom Metazoa; phylum Chordata; class Mammalia; order Rodentia; family Muridae; genus Lophiomys; species Lophiomys imhausi. The sequence goes on along the minus strand of CAJQZJ010033282.1, from coordinate 898,548 downwards.
ATGTATGCAATGTGAAATCATATTAAGAGATACTAAAGATGTCACTAGAAAACACTTGATAAACACTTTTAGCAAAGTAGCAGGATACAAAACCAACATTAAAAATCAGCATTTTCCTTACAAACCAATGAAGAATATGCTGAGAAAAAAAAAAACGAGCAATCTTATTCCCAATAGCTTTTAAAATGTGTGGGAATAAACATAACCCAGGAATTGAAAGTCTTTCCCAGTGAAATTTTAAAATAATGAAGAGAAAGATTGAAAAAGACACTAGAAGATGAAAAGAGTTGACTGGCATACGGATCAGCAGAATTAATATCAAAAAATTGGTATCACACTAAAAGTAATCTACAGCCTCAACACAGTATCCATCAAAATTCCAATGACGTTCTCCACAGAAGTCAAAAGAATCATAGAGTTCACACAGAAGCAATAAGGCCTCGTAAAACCAAAGCAATCCATAGCAAAGACTAAATTTCTTTTTTTTTTTTTAAATGGTAGAAATCTCACAAACCTGATTTCAAAATATAATACTAATATGCTGGCATGGAAACAAAGAGACGAATGGAATAAATCGAGGACACAGAAACAAATCCAAAGAGCTACAGCCCCCTGATTTTGATAGTGATAGGAAAGGCACACAATAGGGAAAGACACTTTCTTGAGTAAAGGATGCTGGGAAAGCTTAGACATGTGGAAGAATGAAATCAGGTGCCCATCTCCCATCCTCCCCAAATCAATTCCAAATGAACAAAAGTCTTCCTTCATGTTAGTCCCGGTGCATGAGACAGTGGAGATACTAAAATGTGGATATAGGCAAGACAGCCCCTGAAAAGAATCCCAGGATGGAGGGCTGACAAGTGAAACTGCAGAAAATTTAAAAGCACCTGCAGAGCAAAGAAGACAGTGAGCTGAATGACAGGTGCATATGATAATCTTCTAGATGTGTATGGTCAAACAAGTAATATCAAGAATGCATAAAGAATTGAAAAATTAAACACAAAAACCAAAATAAGCGATCAATATAAGGACAGATGAAGTCTACTTACCATCCTCAAAAGATTAAATGGAAATGACCAATAAACCAATGAAAAACAATCTTATTATTTTTAGATTTCTAGGTTAAAAATAATATAGTCCTTTGCCTTACAGTTTCATGAGGTTCCATTTATTGATTGTTGGTCTCCGGTCCTGAGCTGTTGGTGTTCTGTTCAGGAAGTTGTCACCTGTGCCAATGACTTCGCGGTTTTTTCCCACTTTCTCTTCTAATAGATTTAGTCTTTGCAAAACTTAAGTTTTGTACAAGGTGATAAGTATGGCTCTAATTTCATTCTTTTACAATCGACATCCAGTTGGACCAGCACCATTTGTTGAAAATGCTGTCCTTTTTCCATTGTGTGGTTTTGGTTTCTTTGTCAAAAATTAAGTGACCATAGGTGTGTGGGTTCATTTCTGGGTCTTTAATTTGATTCCATGATCCACTGGTCTGTTTCTATACCAGTACCATGCTGTTTTTATTACTATTACTCTGTAGTACAGCTTGAAATCTGGGATGGTGATACCTCCGGATTTTTTTTTTTTTTTTTTATACAGGATTGAAGAAAAAGTGGGAGAAACCCTGGAACTAATTGGCACAGGCGACAACTTCCTGAACAGAACACCAACAGCTCAGGACCTGAGACCAAGAATCAATAAATGGGACCTCATGAAACTGAAAAGCTCCTGTAAGGCAAAAGACACTGTCATTCGAACAAAATGGCAGCCTACAGACTGGGAGAATATCTTCACCAACCCCACATCTGACAGAGGGCTAATATCCAAAATCTACAAAGAACTCAAGAAATTAAATGCCAAGAAAACAAATAATCCAATCAAAAAATGGGGGACAGAGCTAAATAGAGAATTCACAAAGGAGGAATCCCTAATGGCTGAGAGACACTTGAAGAAATGCTCAAAATCCTTAATCATCAGAGAAATGCAACTCAAGACGACTCTGAGATTCCATCTCACACCTGTCAGAATGGCTAAGATCAAAAGCTCAAATGATAGCACATGCTGGCGAGGGTGTGGAGAAAGGGGAACCTTCCTCCATTTGCTGGTGGGAGTGCAGGCTTATGCAAACACTATGGAGGTCAGTCTGGCGATATCTTAGAAAACTTGGAATAGCTTTGCCTCAGGACCCAGCCATACCACTTCTGGGTATACATCCAAATGACTCCTCACGGAATCATAAGAAAGTTTCCTCATCTATGTTCATAGCAGCCTTATTTGTAATAGCTAGAAACTAGAAACAACCCAGATGTCCTTCGACTGAAGAATGGATTTTAAAACTGTGGTACATCTACACAATGGAATATTATTCAGCTATCAGGAACAATGAAATTATGCAATTTACAGCCAAATGGATGGAACTAGAAAAGCTCATCATGAGTGAGCTAACCCATACTCAGAAAGATGGATATGGCATCTATTCACTTATAGTCAGATTTTAGCTATATAGTATAGGATATCTTTACTACAACAAAGCACCAAAGGGAACATGGAGACAGACTTTGTTCTTGTTTTTCTTTGTTTGTTTGTTTTTTCTTCCTGTCATTGAGACACTTTTCCCTGATGGTACTGCCTTGTAGGCCTCCAGTGTATGAGGAGGCTCTTGGCCCTCATATAACTGCTGAACTGGGTCGGGGGACTGTTATGTAGGGACACTCCACTCCAGAGGAGTGGGATGGAAAGGTTAGGGGTCAGAGGGTGGGAGGGCAGGGCTGGGAAGGGTGGAAAGAGGACACTATGATGGAGATGTAACCTGAAGCAATAAATAAATATTTTTTTAAAAAAAGAAAAAATATATAGTCCACTTCTTCACCCATTAAAAAAAGCAAAGTTTATCTATTTCTCCTTACTATAATTTTTGTAGGACTAACTCAGTTTATTTTATCAGCTTTATCTTGGTTGAATAAAATGTACTACTTATTTTGGAGTCCTGATCAGACTAGGGACAAAGAGCATGCTAGGTAAGCTCTTGTCCACTGAATTATGTGCCCCAGTCTAGTGTTCCTGAGACAAAGGCAGTCCAGTCGCATCTGGAACTTGTCATTTGTCCTGGAAAATAAAAAAATAAAATGCATATCTGTGTACTTGTTGTATATACATATGTATACATACACACACACACACACACACTTTCAGCATCCATAATTCTAGGATTATATATGCACACTACCTCACCTGGCAGAGTTTCTCTTCTGTAGCCATTTGTATTCATTCTTGCCTTTTCTCTTTCTTAATTCATCTTTAAACAGTATTGCTCCTGTTTTAAAAGATATACTCCCTTTTCTTTCCCACATTGATACTGCACTAAACCCTAATTGTTTTGTCCCCTGCTGTTTTTGAGAGGAATTTCACATTTACAAATGCTTCTGTGAACCCTATCCAACTGTTTTTACTTTTCCATTAGTTCTGGCACAGTATTTAAACACGTATCTGGAAAGATCCTTTTCTGGATAGGTTGTAGCATGACCTCAACTCTAGTCAGCGGATGAGTTTAAGGACACATCTTTCATTTATTTCACTTGAAAAGACACAAGCTATGTCTGAAGCAATGAACGATAGTAAAACTCACAATGTGAATAGTTTGAAGAGTAAAAAAATGAAAAACCAAAAATTGGAAATCATTTTAAGAATCTCTGACTGGTATAATGTAGGCTGGGGTCTGTAGTCTTACATTGTTGAGGGGAGAAGAGCTGAATTGAAGCTGTGTGGTTCATTATTGTGTGTGTTCTTGGAAGATGCAGAACAAGTACAAATTCCTGGCACTTAGAAATTGTATTTATGAGGAGGACAATGAAGGCAAGTACAGGAGACTGGAAGCCACAGCAAGTTGGTCACCAAGTGCTTAGTACCAACTGGGTTAAAAACACCCAGTTTGGATGGGGAAAGTGAACCCATCTAGGAAACTCAACTCTGTGTTTCTCTGGGGAGTATGAATCCTTTTGCAAAGTCCCTTTTGTACAGAATATCGTAGGTTGCCTATGGCTCTGCAGCTAGATGACATAATTGATCATGGCCTGGGTCACAACAGCCGCTTGTAACTTTTATAGGTGATAAAAATTACTATATCCTATTTTTGTGTCATCTCTGTGAAATTCGTAGTGGCCACAGAACACTGTTGGATGACACTTTTCCTACTCAACAATGAACTCATATGCTTTTCCTGGCCTTTGTCAGCAATATGTTCTGCATTTATTACACTTCCCCCTGTAATCTTTATTAATTCTCATTCTTCAAGTGTTTTTCCAAATTAGTCAAAAGTTTTGAGTAGTTAAAAATTATACTAGAAAATGGTATGTAAACAATAAGCCAATTAAAACCAACGATTGAGCATGGATAAGCAATTGTGTGTTTTGTGAAGTCCAAAACACAGCTAGACAGGAATAGAGTCAAAGAAAAATTATCCTTATAGATACCTTTGAATAGCAACGACTAAGGTAAATTTTGTCACTAATGAAAAACCTGTTAGCATGTTAATAAATTACAAATATTTTACATAAGAATTAGAGGATTGGAAGCTGGACAAATGGTCCTGCTGTTAAGAGCACTGGCTGCTCTTGCAAATGACCCACTTTGGTTCCTAGCACCCATGTGGAGACCCTTTTCTGTAATTCAAGTTGCAAGGGATACAACACCCTCTTCTAGCCCACACACGGCACACAGACATACATGCAAGCAAAACACCCATACAGAAGAAATTGACAAAAAAATCAGAGTGTTTAAAAATTAAGTAGAAGACTGTTCTTTGGTGAGTTGCTCGTACCCCTACAGTTATTTTGATTGTATATTCCTTGCAAAAAAAGAACAAAAAAAAAAAA
>CAJQZJ010033282.1:837717-868683 GCA_907164525.1 Lophiomys imhausi | reverse complement strand
AGAGATCTGCAGAATATGGCATTCAAAGATGTTATCTTAAATCAAGATTTTTTTTGATATCGAGACATATCAGCGCCTGACAGCACCCCCTATTCTACTCCAAGTAGAAGATAAGCATCGAAGAACCTCCACTGTAAGATGGTTGAATTAGTGGCAAGCCTTTCTCTTGGCATGAAAAAACCCCTTGCACCAACTACAGACAGACTGCTGTCCAAAAAGGACAAAACTTGGTAGCAGGGAAGTCGACAGCCTAACTCTGCCAAGACAGGGTAGGTAAGTCCGTCATAATCCCTGCTCTAAAACAAATGTCTGTCAGAGAAAAAGGACCCAAAGGCTGAAGATTGATGCTGGAATGTATGGAGAGAAAATGGGAACTGTCCAGGCAGTCATTGGTATGTTCTTTCTTAGTTTTGGAAGCTGCAGGCCCTGCACTTCCTATATAAGCAAATATATTTATCCCTTTCAGGTCTCTGAGGTGGTTGAAGAATAGACAGCTAGAGTCTCATAGTTAAATTTTGAACTGTTTAGGAATCAAGAGGGTGTTATAGATCTAAGAAGATACTCTTAAAAGTGTGTTGCAAGATAGTATGAATGTTGAGTCACATATAGACCTTTAAACTCATGGAGTTGGTTAGATAGTAGAATGTTAAAGTCAGGGGCCAAATATATATAAACTGGACATTGGGAAGGTATACTGGGCCATTTAACTCTCATAAATGTGGCATATTTATATCTATTGTTTTGTATAATACTTACTGTTATAAGAGAAGGAACCATCTGTTGGACTGAAAGGGGAAACTTCTGGGAGGAAGAAGGTGGAAGGGCGGGATAGTAAGGGGGAATAGGGAGGGGTTTGTTACTGAGATGTAACTTGAAGAAAAAAAAAAGTATTTAAAAAAAAAAAAAGAATTATGGGGATAGAGGAAAGAGAAGACTCCCGACACCATGGTCCAGGAAATATCTTCAACAAAATCATAGAAGAAAACTTCCCAAACCTAAAGAAAGAGTTGCCAGTAAAAATCCAAGAGGCTTACAGAACACCAAACAGATTAGATCAGAAAAGAAACTCCTCTCACCACATAACAATAGAAACTCCAAATGTAGAGAACAAAGAAAGTATATTAAAAGCTGTAAGAGAAAAAGGCCAAGTCACATACAATGGCAGACCCATCAGAATCACACCTGAATTCTCCTCAGAAACTTTAAAAGCTAGAAGGGCCTGGACATATATCCTACAAGCCCTGAGAGAACATAGGTTCCCAGCCAGACTACTATACCCAGAAAAACTCTCTATCAACATAGAAGGAGAAAACAAGATATTCCATGACAAAATCAAATTCAAACAATATCTCCTCACAAACCCAGCCCTACAGAAAATCCTAGAAGGAAAATTCCAACACAGAGAAGATAACTACACCCAAGAAAACAGAGGAAAAAGAAACCTCCATAGCAACTAAACAAAAGACAAACACAAGACAGCCAGCTATACCAAAATAATGGGAAATAACAACCCCTGGTCACTAATATACATCAACATCAATAGACTCAACTCACTAATAAAATGACACAGACTTACAGACTGTATCCGAAAACAGGACCCATCTTTTTGCTCTATACAAGAAACACATCTCACTATTGAAGATAAACACTACCTCAGAGTAAAGGGCTGGGAAAAGGTTTTCCAAGCAAATGGACCCAGGAAACAAGCTGGAGTAGCCACCCTAATATCAAACAAAATAGACTTCCAATTGAAGTTAATAAAAAAAAAGACAGAGAAGGGCATTACATACTCATTAAAGGATATATCCACCAAGAGGTCATCTCAATATTGAACATCTATGCCCCAAATACAAAGGCACCTACTTTCGTAAAACAAACACTTCTAAAACTTAAATCGCACATCGATCGAAACACTTTAATAGTGGGATACTTCAACACCCCACTCACAACTATGGACAGATCATCAAGACAGAAGCCAAACAGAGAAATAATGAGTCTAACAGAGATCATGAAACAAATGGACCTAACAGATATCTACAGAACCTTTCACCCAAACACAAAAGAATACACCTTCTTCTCAGCACCTCACGGAACCTTCTCCAAAATCGACCATATAGTTGGACACAAAGATAGACTCAAGGGATACAAGAAAACTTAAATAACCCCTTGTATCTTATTAGACCACCATGGAATAAAGCTGGACTTCAATAGCAAAAGAATCAACAGAAAGTCTACACTCACATGGAAATTGAACAACTCTTTACTAGAGGACCACTGGGTCAGGGAAGAAATAAAGAAGGAAATCAAAGACTTCTTAAAATCCAATGAAAATGAAGACACAACATACCCAAACCTATGGGACACAATGAAAGCTGGGCTACAAGGAAAGTTCATAGCACTAAGTGCCTTCAAAAAGAAAATTGTGACAGCTCATATTAGCGAATTAACAGCTAAACTGGGTGAATTGGAAATAAAAAGAAGCAAACACTCCCAAGAGGAGCAGAAGGCAGGAGATCATCAAACTTAGGGCTGAAATGAACAACTTAGAAACAAAAAGAACTATACAAAGAATCAATGAAACCAAGAGTTGGTTCTTCGAGAAAATCAACAAAATAGACAGACCCTTAGCCAAATTAACTGAAAGACAGAGGGAGAAAACACAAATCAACAAAATCAGAAATGAAAAGGGTGAAATAACAACAGACATAGAGGAAATCCAGAGAATATTTGGATCCTACTTTAAAAATCTATACTCCACCAAAGTTGAAAACACCAATACTTTTCAAACTCTTTCACCAAATAGAATCAGAAAGAACATTGCCATGCTCATTCTACGAGGCTGCAATCACCCTGATTCCTAAATCACACAAAGACCCAACAAAGAAAGTCCCAACTTCAGACCAATCTCCCTCATGAACATAGATGCAAAAATACTTAATAAAATACTAGCAAACAGAATTCAAGAACACATCAAAAGTATCATAAAAATGATCAAGTAGGCTTCATCCCAGGGATGCAGGGATGGTTCAACATAAGAAAATCTATCAACGTCATTCACCATATAAACAAGATGAAAGAAAAAAAAAACACATGATAATCTCGCTAGATGCAGAAAAAGCATTTGACAAAATCCAACACACCTTCATGCTAAAAGTTCTGGAAAGAACGGGCATACAAGGGTCGTACCTAGAAATAATAAAGGCAATATACAGCAGGCCAGTGGACAACATCAAAATAAATGGAGAGAAACTTGAAGCATTTCCTCTAAACTCAGGGACAAGACAAGCATGTCCGCTTTCACCATATCTCTTCAATATAGTACTTGAAGTTCTTGCAAGAGCAATAAGAAAACTAAAGGACATCAAGAGGATAAACATGGGAAACGAAGAAGTCAAATTATCCCTATTTGCAGATGATATGATAGTATGCATAAGCGACCCCAAAAATTCCACCAGAGAACTCTTACACCTTCAGCAAAGTGGATGGATACAAAATTAATTCAAAAAAATCAGAAGCCCTTCTTTATACAACAAACAAATGGGCTGAGAAAGTAATAAGGGAAACAACCCCCTTCACAATAGCCACAAAGAGCATAAAACACCTAGGGGTAACTCTAACCAAGCAAGTAAAGGACCTGTACAACAAGAACTTCAAGCCCTTGAAGAAAGAAATGGAAGAGGCTTTTAGAAGATGAAAAGATCTCCCATGCTCATGGATAGGTAGGATCAACATAATAAAAATGGCCATCCTACCAAAAGCAATATATAGATTCAATGCAATTCCTATCAAAATACCAACACAATTTTTATAGACTTGGAAAGAGCTAGTCTCAATTTCATATGGAACAACAAAAAGCCCAGAATAGCTAAATCAATCCTGTACAATAAAAAAACATCTGGAGTTATTACCATCCCAGATTTAAAGCTGTACTATAGAGCAATAGTTGTAAAAACAGCATGGTATTGGTATAGAAACAGACCAGAAGATCAATGGAATCGAATTGAAGATCCAGAAATAGACCCACACACTTATGGCCACCTAATTTTTGACAAAGAAGCCAAAACGGCACAATGGAAGAAGGACAGCATCTTCAACAAATGATGCTGGTCCAACTGGATGTCCATTTGTAAAAGAATGAAGTTAGACCCATACTTATCACCTTGTACAAAACTTAAGTCCACGTGGATCAAAGACCTTAACATAAGGCCGATCACACTAAATCTACTAGAAGATAAAGTGGGATTAAACCTCAAACTAATTGGCACAGGCTACAACTTCCTGAACAGAACACCAACAGCTCAGGACTTGAGATCAACAATCAGTAAATGGGACCTCATGAAACTGAAAACTTCTGTAAGGCAAAGGACATTGTTATTCGAACAAAACGGCAGCCTACAGACTGGGAGAAAATCTTCACCAACCCCACATCTGACAGAGGGCTAATATCCAAAATCTACAAAGAACTCAAGAAATTAAATGCCAAGAAACCAAAGAATCCAATCCAAAAATGAGGGACAGAGCTAAATAGAGAATTCACAAAGGAGGAATCCCTAATGGCTGAGAGACACTTCAAGAAATGCTCAACATCCTTAATCATCAGAGAAATGCAACTCAAGAGGACTCTGAGATTCCATCTCAGACCTGTCAGAATGGCTAGGATCAAAAACTCAAATGACAAATGACAGCACATGCTGGCGAGGGTGTGGAGAAAGGGAAACCCTCCTCCATTGCTGGTGGGAGTGCAGGCTTGTGCAACCACTATGGAGGTCAGTTTGGAGATATCTTAGAAAACTTGGAATAGCTCTACCTCAGGACCCAGCCATACCACTTCTGGGTATACACCCAAATGCCTCTTCACAGAATCATAAGGAAGTTTCCTCACCTATGTTTATAGCAGCCTTATTTGTAATAGCTAGAAACTGGAAACAACCCAGATGTCCCTCAGCCAAAGAATGGGTTAAAAAATTGTGGTACATCTACACAATGGAATATTATTCAACTATCAGGAACAATGAAATTATGCAATTTTCAGCCAAATGGATGGAACTAGAAAAGCTCATACTGAGTGAACTAACCCAGACTCAGAAGGATGCACATGGTATCTATTCACTTATAGTCAGATTTTAGCTATATAGTAGAGGATATAGATACTACAACCAACACACCAAGGGAACATGGTCATAGACTTCTTATATTTAATTTTTATTTTTTTTTATTTTTTATATATTAGTTATATTTTTTTCTATTTTTTACTCTTTTTTATCTATTGTATGCTTATTGATTTGTTTGTTTAGTAGTTCTCTCTCCAGGGCAACGAGACATTTTTCACTGATGGTACTGCTTCGTAGATCCCCAATGAATGAAGAGGCTCTTGGCCCTCATACGACCTCTCAACTGAGATGAGGGACTGTTATATAAGGACACCCCACCCCAGAGATATGGGATGGAAGGGTTAGGAGGTACAGAAAAAAAAAATGAAATGTGATGTTTCGGCCTTTTACTACTAACTGTCATAAACTCTTTAGGATAATTAAGAAATGCAAACTAATGGTGATGCAAGCCGGTCATTCTGTTACGTACTATGACAGCCTATTATAGTTACTTGCTAAGCTAATCAGAAATAAACCTGCTAAGAGACAAGCAATATCTGCTTACCCTAATATAAGAGATAGATAGGGCCTCTTCAAAAACCTCAAGAGATCTGCAGAATATGGCATTCAAAGATGTTTTCATAACTTTAGATTTTTTTATATCAAGACATGTCAACTCCTCAGAGCACCCCCTATTCTCCTCCAAGTAGAAGATGAGCATCGAAGAATCTCCAGTGGGAGATGATTGAATTAGTTGCAAGCCTATCTCTTGGTAGGAAAAGCCCCTTGCTCCATCTGTAGACAGAATGCTGTCCAAAAAGGACAAAACCTGGAAGCAGGTAAGTCGACAGCCTAGCTCTGCCAAGACAGGGTAGGTAAGTCTTTCATAACCTCTGCTCTACAATCAATGTCTGTCAGAGAAGCGGGGCCAAACGACTGAAGAGCGATGCTGTAATGTATGGAGAGAAAATGGGAACTGTCCAGGCAGCCACTGGTATGTCATTTCTTAGTTTGGGAAACTGCAGACCCTGTAATTCCTATAAAATCAGATATATTCATCCCTCTCAGGTCTCTGAGGTGGTTGAAGAACAGATAGCTAGAGTCTCATAATTGAATTTTGAGATGTTTAGGAGTCAAGAGAGTGTTATAGATCTAAGAAGATACTTTTAAAATTGTGTTGAAATTAGTATGAATATTGAGTCAGATATAGAACTTTAAACTCATGGAGATGTTTAGATAGTAGAATGTTAAAGTCAGGTACCAAATACATATGGACTGGTCATTGGGAATGTATGTTAAGCCATATAACCCTCATAACTGTTGCCTAATTACCTCTGTTGTAATGTATTGTATTTATTATTATAAGAGAAAGAGCCATTTGTTGGACTGAAAGGGGAAACTGTAGGGGGAAATTAGATATACCTTAAACTTAAAAGAAAAAAAAAAGGGAAGAGGATGGGTTGTTGAGGGTGGGAGGGTGGGACTGGAGGGGGAATAGGGAGGGGACTGTGATTGAGATGTAACTTGAAGAATAAAAAATAAAGGAAAAAAATTAAAAAAATAAAAACAAAAATAAATAAATAATTAAAAGAAATTTGATATAAATATACTTGTAGAAAGAACACAGTTAGCTCTAGCTATACAAATCAATATCTATATAGCAAGTCCCATCAAATTCCTATTTCAATGAGAGATTGAGTTTTTGTTTTGTCTATAAAGGAATTAAAAATGTAGCTTTATATGAGAAAGATGAGTCGAAATATATTTTTCATGAAAACTCAGTTCAGTTACTTATATACTACATTTTCTAATCAATAGAACATATTTGTAAGTCTTTAATTTCTACAAATAGTTTCTAGTTTCTATACGTAAATGAAAATCAATAAATCTTGAGGGTAATGATTTGAAATCATGATATACACTCTCAATTGTCTAAAATGCAATTATGGATTTGTTTGTTTATTTTCACTTATTATTTGTTGAGATGACTCTTGTATTCCAGTCTGGCTTCAACCTTGCCATATAACCAAGAATGGTCTTGAATCTGCATCTACCTCATGACTAGGTATGGGATTGTAATTGTTTGCCACTACATCCAGTTTACATGGTGCTGGGATTGAGCCAAGAGATTAATGAATGCTAGGTAATAGCTTTTCTAACTTAGCTACCTCCATATTCCTCCAATATTTTAGGATAATTTTCTCCAGTAAATATTGTTTTGCAAAGTGGGTTATATATGGAAAGTTATTTTTCAAGAATTTTGAGACGATTTTGTCTTTAAACTTATATAACATTATGAAGCTACACTTATCTGCTTGTTTTCAAGCTGGTAACTTTGTTGACTTCTGTCTATTCTGGCTTGAAATGTGAGAAATTAAAAAGTTGTTGAAAGGATTGTTAAAAAGTTAATAATGGGGACAATATGCAGGGATGAGGCATCTTAGATATTTGTAACATATCTGTGGTTTATTCTTGGTACAAGCCAATAAGAAAGGTTTGTCACAGTAATTTGATAGTGTGATGCATATTCTGTTTTTTTTTCCACAATTTGCTTTCAGCCATTTTTCTCCTTGTATAATTCAAAGGAATAGAAATATGCAGAACAGTGATATAAAGCTTGAACACTGGGGATCATAACTCTGGGGAGATGACTCATCAGTTAAGAAAACTGGTCATTCTTCAGTTCTGTTCCCAGCACCCAAGTCTGGTGACTCAGAGCTGCCTGTAACTCCAGTTTTATGGAATCTGATACCTTCCTCTGGTTCTACAGGAACAAACAGGCAGCACATATAAGCACATGCACACCCCCCACACACACACACAAGCAATAAATAAATATTTTTTAAAAGAATTGAAAATCTCCACTTTAGAATTAGGCTTAAATTCTTTCAGCACTGAGTATTATAAGAACAAACAAGAAAACTCATATATTATTGTGAAACTTTTATTCTCAAGTATAAATGCAGACTATACATACACATACATACATATACAATCTATGACATTATATAATATATATATTCTTGCAATTACTTAAAATATTTCAACTAAGATTTTGAAACTATCTCCCCAAAGATACAGAAGACCTAAAGCTTATATCTATTGGAAGTTGGAATCATGTGTCTTAGTCTGTTATCTCATTACTTTAGTTTGCTTTTTGTTTTCTATGACAAAACACAAAGCAAAGCTAATTTGGGAGGAAAAGTGTTTCTTTCTATTTCACAGAGCCATAGTCCCTCACTGAGGGAAGACAACCCTGGAACTGAACATGGAGGAATGCTGTTTGCTGGTTTGCATAATATGTGGTTCCCTCCCTTTAGATGATTTTAGGTTGTGTCAATAAAAATAAGCCAGTACAGTATGAATACCTCCAAAACCTAGGAAGCATCATTGAACAGGAGCCAGTGAGAATGTAAGAACTGGAGGATGGGGAGGAGTGCTGTGAAATGCTGCTCAGACAGGACATGGCCTTTGAACTCATGAGCTCACAGCAGCTATGGCTACCTGCTATGCTTACCTAAATAAAACCTACACAAGCCAATCAACATTCTCGCACAGACAAGAGACGAACTTATGTGACTCCACCTCAGCTGAGGAGGTATTGGCAGTTGATTACTGGGGAAAAGGGAATCATTCACTCAGAGTGGGTAGTGATTTATCATTTTAGAAACATGCAGCAAACATCTCTTTACTAACATAGTGGACAGTGCAATGTGAGGTAGAGGGCGAGCAAAACCTTTCCATAATTATCTGATTTTAGTCTCTTAGTGGGATGGCAGCTTTGAACTTGAACTTTCCAAGTGGTACCTGCCCATGTAGATGGTGCAAGATGGAAAGCAGCTGCTCGGGTACCACATTTCTTTCCCATGCTGAAGCATATGGCAGACTTAACATGGCATTATTTCCCTGACATCAATCGGGCTCTGATGAAGCCACAATAGCTTTGGCTTTGGCAGGGCAAATTTTGTAAAGAGAAAATACAGAACGTGTTATTTCAAAAATAGCTCATTCTCCTGTTGTCTGCTTGAAAAGTGACCCAATTTTCCTTTATTCTAATTGGGGGAATATAAAAATTCCTGGAAGTAGAACTCATAGATGTGTGCAGGCCACTTCCCTCATCTGAGTTCTCTTTGGAACTTATATGTCTCAAATTAGCCAGTTTGACCTCACCCAGCAGTGGCTGGAAACAGATGCTGACACACAGCCAAACATTCGGTGGAGCTCTGGGAGTTTATATAAAGGAGGGAGAAGGAATAGAGGGACCTACAGGGGACAAGAACTCCACATGAAGACTAACAGAACCAACTATCCTAGGCCGCTAGAGGCTTACAGAGACTGAAACACCAACCCCACCCCACCCCCAAAAAAGCATATATAGACTGGACCCAGGAACCTTACACATATATAAATGAGAGGAAACTTGGGCTTCATGCAGATCCCTTAGCAAGCAGAGCTGGGGTGGGGGATATTTCTACCATGAACTTTATTGCTTGTTAGTGGAACACCTTATCCTAGCTGGGCTACCTTGACAGGCCCCCAGTACAAGAGGAAGTTCTTAGCTCACTTGTGACTAGATGAACTGAGAGGGGTGAATATGTGCGGGGGCTCCCCTCATCTAAAGAGAAGAAGACAAGGGTGAGGGTAAGGAGACAGGAATGGTGGGACTTAATGGATATTTTTTAAAAGAATGCATATAAGGAAGAAATTGTTTTGCAGTTTTGTGTTTTTCCAAAGAACTCTTAATTCAGCATGTGGTGTCATCTTGAAGTACCTGGAAATCTGCAGAACATCTTGATCCCAGCAGGTTCCAGGAATCCTCAGCCAGATCTCAAAATCCATGGTTTATGAGTACTCTGAGCTCTCTGTAACTGCAGAAAAGTCTCAACCTGTAGAAATGGAGATACGCTTATGTATGGTACTCAGACAATTACACATCTCTAGTTACTTGTGGTACTTGGATTGATAAGAACCCAGGTTAGGTCACCGAGACTGCCTAGATTTTGAACATTCTCAGGTTGAACTTGGTCATCTGGTTTTGGCAGGGGTTCTTTCTAGCTACCTCTAGGTTTTAGGTATGCCACTGCTTCTGGACAGGGATTAGCCACTTCGTTGATCGTGATTTCCTCCCCAGCCAAGCATTTCTTATTTAACAAAAATGAATGGAAGTAGACATTTCACATCCCTTTCAAATTATTATTCATATGTTCAAAAGCTTTATCCTTTACAGGATAGAGGTATTTGTTTTTCATTTCATACTCCAGTAGTTATCATGTTCTTAGTCATGTTTATAAGCTGTTGACCCATAGGTCTTCAGGGAGATTATGCAAAGATTGCAGTGGTTCACCAGAGTATACAAATATCACTGTTAAATTTAGCAACATATGAAAAAGTCTACATAATATGTTTAGGGATTCCCTCTACATTTTTCAGTTTTGATCAACACTTGAATGAGTAGATCACTTTTAAAGAAAGATTGATGCAGTGATCTGTTATGTATTCTAAATGCTAATTAATCTGCTCACATGTCCATATCCTTACTAGTAGTTTCAAACACCATTTCTGAGTACTCACTACACTCCAGATTCCAAGAACAGCATATTTTATCAACATTCTCAATTTGTCCCAATTGTAATGGAATTTGTCTAAGCACCATAAATATTCTTGTCTTTTATTTTGGAAGTTAACATTCAGGACAAAGTTGCAAATAATTCCAGAGCTACTGCAGACCAGAACACACAATTGAATCTAGGCTGCCAAGATTCTTAGTCCCTGTGGCACAGTATCCTAATTCATATAACATTGTCTTATTAATATTAATGACTGGTGAGTCTTTCTCACTAAATTTCAAACTTTAAACAATAAAAATGTGTTTTGTGTTTCTGAGTATATCTCCTTAATTTATTTCCTTACCCCAACATGTGCAAAATAAATATTTGTGTAGTATTAATTACACTTGAGTAGTTAATTTTTTTATTGACATTTTTGTTCTATAATTACCATGATACCTGTTTTTGTAGGTTTTCTTCCTGTATATTATAGAGAAATGTAGTGTCAATTCTGAGGAGCTTCAATAACAGGTAATCTTAGGCTTCTGAAATCTTACTTGGTGTGTCTTATGACACAGTGAGAAGGCATTTCAATGTTTCCACCTTTAATGTCTTGGTTAGACTCCCAGCATTGAAACAATGTAATTTCCTTTCTTGAAAAAGCAATTCAACTCTAGGAGAAGATCAATGTTTCCTGAAGCAAATGCCACCAAAGACATTGTCACATCAAATCTTACCTGTGGGTTAACTGTTCATTTTTATCTACGCAAGTTTCTAAATAGTTCAAGGACAGTAATTATTTATAATGAAAGATCCAATAATTAACCTTATTTCATGTTTGTTTATACTTTTATATGAAGAATTTAAGTTGGAACTTGATTTAAAAATTCCTATGAGGAAATATAAAGTAATATTGTCAGAGATTGTTGACATTGTTCCACCTGTGGAGAGGTTGAATATTTTTAGTGTTAATTTTCATTTTAAAATGTAATAGCCATATTCTCTCTCTCTCTCTCTCTCTCTCTCTCTCTCTCTCTGTGTGTGTGTGTGTGTGTATGTGTATGTGTGTGTGTGCGCGCGCGCGTGCGTGCACGCACGCGCATGTTTGTCGCCTGCTGTGTGTTTATGGGGTGTGTGCAGGTGTGCTTGCTCATACATGGAAATGTGCATACCTGAAGGAAAAGTACTAAGACCAAGAATCAAGGATACACAGAGAAGTGTATCCTTGACTGTCCTGGACTCACTTTGTAGACAAGGCTGGCCTTGAACTCACAGAGATCTTCCTGCCTCTGCCTCCCGAGTGCTGGGGTTAAAGGTGTGCAGCGCCATGCTCGACATTTACAGACAGCTGTGAACTGCCATGTAGGTGCTGGGATTTGAACCTGGTCCTTTGGAAGAACAGTTAGTGCTCTTAACCACTGAGCTATCTCTCCAGCCCCAAGAGTTCTTAAAAGATGAAATAATAGTAGCTGAGAAATATTTTTAAGATGTCATTCTCAAAATCAGGAAAATGCAAATTAAAAATGCTTTGGGGTTTCATTTTACTCTAGTCAGAAAGTGTTCACAAATGCTAGTGTGGTTGTGAGGAAAGAGGAACACTTTTTCCCTGCTAGTGATAATAGAATCTGGTGATGCCACTATGGAAATCCATGTAGAGATTCCTCAAACCCTATAAATAGATCTAGCATTTGATCTGGTTCTACAGTAGATCAAATGCTAGATCTATTGTAGCCAGCTATACTGCAGTTTGGAAAACATCCAAAGGATTCTATACACTACCTCAGAGGTACCTTTATATCTCTGTTCATTGCTTTTTTCACAATAGACAGGAAATGGACAGAGCTTAGATATCTACCAATCAGTGGAAAGATACTGAAAACATCATTACACAATGAAATGATGTTCAGCCCCCACGAGAAACAATACCATGACATTCAAAGGTAAATAGATAGAGCTGAAAACAATGGTTTTAATGAGGTAATACACATACCCAAAAAGAAAAAGGGTTTCTCTCATGTATAGATGTTAGTTTTGAATCTTTAGAAAGGTATGCATTTTTTGTTTGTTTTTTTTACTTTATTTTTTATTTCTTCAAGTTACATCTCAATTGCAATCCCCTCCCTACTCCCCCCTCCAGTCCCACCCTCCCACCCTCAAACCCCCGTCCTCTTCCCTTTTTTTTTTTTAAGTTTAAGGTATATCTTATTTCCCCCAACAGCTCCCCCTTTCAGTCCAACAAATGGCTCTTTCTCTTATAATAAAAAATACAATACAAAACAACAGAGGTAATTAGGCCACAGTTATGAGGGTTATATGGCTTCGCATACATTCCCAATGTTCAGTCCATATGTATTTGGCACCTGACTTTAACATTCTACTATCTAACCATCTCCATGAGTTTAAAGTTCTATATCTAACTCAACTTTCATACTAATTTGCAACACAATTTTAGAAACATCTTCTTAGATCCACAACACTCTCTTGATTCCTAAAAAACTCAAAATTTAATTATGAGACTCTAGCTATCTATTCTTCAACTACCTCAGAGACCTGAGAGGGATAAATATTCATAAAAATCAAGAGACCAGTAAGAGTCCATGAGGAGAGGATTACAGGAGAGGAGATAAAACACTGCGGTATAAAGGCCTACAGGAAAAGAATGGAGCAGGAAGGATTAAATTTAGGTAGAGGTTAGGAAAGCAGGGTAGATTAAGCAATATAGGAAGAAATACATAAACTATAACCCGAAAGACCTTTCAATAAAAGTTATTTGGAAACCTACATATTGCTGTAGATGCATTCTAATAGCCATACACATTAAAAGAAAAAAAGAAAAGAAAAGAAAATGTGGTTACCTGTAACACAGTGACAATGGCCTTGTAGACATCACAGCTAACAAATAAAATCCCAATGCCAGAAATGGGTTACCTGTCTTGGAGTTGTTGGCCCATAATGTTTCATAGGCCCTCAAACAATCCAGGTTATTGTCAGTATTCTTGGTTACCCACCGGTACTTAATGAAAGATCCTACTATTAAAAACACTACATATATTCAGGAGTGTTCCACACTCTCCCATTCTCCTCATTGTGTCCATCTGTGGGTCTCTGTATTTTTTTTTTTTATCTGTAGTAAGAGGAAGTTTTCAGATGATGACTGAGCAAGGCAGTGATCTATGAGTACAGCAGAATGCCATTAGGAGTCATTTCATTGCTATATTCTTCTAGTAGAACACAAATGTTTGGTTTTCCTGGGTGTAGTGAGGATTTTGGTTTCTTTAAAAACCCATTTATGTTGGGAATATGTTTTGGTTTTAATCCCAGATGTGGGATATGGAGATGCTTCAGATTGTCCACAGCAGCTAATTATAAATTGAATTATGGTCTGGCAGGGATGTGATTTTGCCAGCTGAAGATAGCTAACATTGGGGATTCTAGGAACTCTTCAGAGGGTATATAATGCCAGAGCCCCAAGAAACAGGGCAGCTGGAACTCCTGAAGAGGTGGTGTTGCTGCTTCCTCTACTGCTGCTGGGTCCTGCTGCTGCTATTGCTTGTTGCTGATTATTTTGCTATTTACTGATGGCTTTTGCTATTTTCTTGATTTCTGGTTACTAATTGCCCTTCACTGTTTGCTGGATTGCAGGTTGTTTGTTCGAGACATCCTGATGAGGAAGATTGGAATTGCCCCAAGAAAGTCAACACTCCTCCTAATGAGCAGGAAGTAGTCTAATGAGATTGATGCCCCTCCTTTCCCCTGTATCCTTCTTTCTCTCCTGCCTAGTGTTGGAGAGTTCGAAGGTATTGGTGGGGAGAAGGATGATGGGAAAAAGAACCCAGTGAAGTAGCCAAAAACCCAATTAGACCTAAGTCCCTGGACTATATAGTATCATGTTATTGTTAACTCAGTCCGTTACCTCTTCAATATCTGTGTCACCAATGCATTAGTATCTCTTGCAGGCAAGACACCACTGAAGACCAAAGGATTTATACCTGGTTTGGTGTTTGCTGTTCTCCTTTCGAGCTGTGTAGCTTCGTATATCATATACATTAACCTCTAGCAGTGAAGGTTCTTAGTAGGCACCAGCACAACTTCTCAAGGTTCACTGAGTGTTTAAGTATTGTCATTCACCCATTAGTTTGTGGAGAGAAACTATAGTCTTGGCACTAGCCTGGGTTGTATGGGTGTTCCCGTGTGACTCCTCCAGGTGTCAACACATTAGATGTAATCCACTCCCAGTTCTGGAAGCTTCATTTGGTAACAGGAAATGTCTACTTAGGGCTCTATCTCCCCATATTTTTGGCAATTGGATTTAGATCCCCTTCATATATGTATGTGAAGGCAACTAGTAAAGATATCATCCTAAAAAACGTAACTCAGATCCACCAAGTTAAAAACGGTATGTATTCACTTATATCTAGACATTAGATATTGTCTATGACACACAATCTGCATTCTGTAGAACAAGAGAGGGTAGATATAGAGTAAAGGACTAGAGTGCCAGACATATATATATTAGGAAACGTCTACTCTATTAGGTTTCCATACTCTTCCTGAAACTGTCCTTAATTTTAGCTGTCTCTCCCTATTTATATTCCCTACCTTGTTCCCTTCTTAAATCTCCTCCCCACTTGATCTTCCCTTTCCAGTCTCAACCTTCCAGTTTGTCCATCTATTACTATCTGTTCTATGTCCTTTGCATAGACAGATATGTCTGGCACTCTAGTCCTTTACTCTATATCTACCCACTCTTGTTCTACAGAATGCAGATTGTGTGTCATAGACAATATCTAATGTCTAGATATAAGTGAATACATACCGTTTTTAACTTGGTGGATCTGAGTTACGTTTTTTAGGATGATATCTTTACTATTTGCCTTCATTTCCTTGACATTTTCATTATGTCATTTTTTTAACAGCTGAATAATTCTCTATTGTATAAATGTACCCAATTTTCCTTATCCATTCTCTGCTAAGGTACATCTGCATTGTTTACAGTTTCTAGCTATTATGAATAATGCAACAATAAACATGGTTGAGCAAGTGCCTCTTTGGTAGGTTGAAGTGTCCTTTGAGTTTAAGCCCAGGAGTAGCATAGCTGGATACTGAAGTAGACTGATCCCCATTTTCCTGAGGAACAACCACACTGATTTCTATAGCAGCTGTAAAAGTTTCCAGTCCCAGCAGCAATGGATGATTGTTTCCCTGACTCAAATAGCTGAGAAACACAAGAAAATATTCAATATCCCTAGCCATTGGGAAATGCCAATCAAAACGTCTTTAAGATTTTACTTGCTAGAGTGATTAAAATCAATGAAACACGTGACGGTTTCTCAGCTATTTGAGTTTCATCTTATGAAAATTATGTTTAGATCTGTGCCCCACTTTTAAATTTGGTTATTTGTTTTCTTGATATCTAGTTGTTTTTAGTTCTTTATATATTTTGAATATTATCCCTCTATTAGATGTGTAGTCAATAAAAATCCTTTCCTATTCAGTAGACTACCACTTTGTCCAAATTGAAGGTGCCTTTTGCTTTACAGAAGCTTTTCAGTTTCATGAGGTCCCATTTATTAATTTGTTGATCTTAATACCTGTGTTAACAGTGTTCTGTTCAGAAAGTCTTTCCTGTTAATGAGTTCAAAGCTATTTACTACTTTCTCTTCTACAGGTCCAGTGTATCTGGGATTACGTTGTTAATTGTTGATGCATTCGGAGTTAGGCTTGTTCAGGGTGGTAAGTGTGGCTCTATTTTGATTCCTCTACATATAGTTAGCATGTTAGAACTATTTGTTGAAGTTGCTGTCTTTTGTTCCAGTGTGTGTTTCCAGCTTCTTTATTAAAACTCAGGTATCCATAGGTCTTTGGCATTATATCTGAGTCTTCAATTCAACTCCATTGAGCATCATGTCTCATTATGTGACAATACCATGCTATTTTTATTGCTGTACTTTTGTAGTATAACTTGAAACCTGAGATACAGATACATCCCCCAGTTCTTATATTATTCAGGATTGTTTTAACTATCCCAGGTGTTTGTTTCCAAATAAAACTGAAAATTGTCCTTTTTCTATAAAGAATTGGGTTGGAATTTTGATGGGAATTGCATTATATTCCTAAATTCCTTTTGGTAGAAGCATCATTTTTACTATATTAATTCTATGGTTCCATTACTATGGAGAGGTTTCCATCTTCTGATATCTTCTTCAATTTCTTTCTACAATGTTTTGAAGTTCTTATCATACAATTTTCTCACTTGCTTTGTTACCCCCAAAATATTTTATATTATATGAGGCTACTGTCAAGGTGTTGTTTCTCTGATTTCTCAGTCCTTTTGTCATTTGCATATAAGAGCACTACTGATTTTTGTGAGTTAGTTTTTTAATTAATTTTTTGTTTCCAATATATCCCATCCACTCCTCTCCCTCCCTCTACTCTTCCTAGTTCCCCAATACACACCTCTCCTCTCTCCCAGATCTACTCTTCCTCCATGTCCTTTCAGAAAGAAGCAGTCCTCCCAGGTATATCCACAAGGCACAGCATAACAAGATACAGTAAGACTAAGCATAAACCTTCATACCAAGGCTAGGTGAGGCAATATGAGGAAAAGACTCCAAAGAGCAGGCAAAATGTCCTAGACACCCACACTCCCACTGTTAGGAGTCTCATAAAAACCTGAATCTAACAACCATAACATATACTCAGAAGACCTAGCACAGACACATGCAGGCTCCATGCTTGTGTCCTCAGTCTCTGTGAGCCCCTATGAGCCCTACTCAGTTGATGTCTATGGGCTGCTTTCTCTGGGTATCCTCAACCCCTCCGGCTACTACAATTCTTCCTCCCCCTCTTCCACATATTCCCAGAGCTCCCGTGGGAGATACACAATGGAGATCTTCATTTTGGGCTCTGTCTGCCTAATGTTTGCCTGTGGTCTCTGCACCTACTCCTATCAGCTGCTGCTGGGAGCCTCTCTAATGACAATCCTCACAAGCATGCACTGTCACTTCTGTTATTGATATTAGTCCTTCTGACAGGTCTAAAATAGAATCTCAAAGTAGTTTTGATTTACATTTCCTTCATGGCTAGGATGTCTAACACTTCTTTATGTGTTTCTCAGCCATTTGAGTTTCCTCTATTGAGAATTCTGTTTAAATCTGTAGCCCATGTTTCATTTGGATTATTTGTTGTCTTGATATCTAATTTCTTTAGTTCTGTATATATTTTGGATACTAGCCCTCTGTCAGATGTGGAATTGGTGAATATCTTTTCCCATTCTGTAGGCTGTGCTTTGCCCAATTTGATAGATTTCTTTGCTTTACAGAAGATTCTCAATTTCATGTGATATTATTTATTGTCAGTCTTAGTGCCCATGCTATTGATGTTCTGTTTAGGAAGCTGTCTCCTGTGTCAATGTATTCAAAACTATTCCCCATTGTCTCTTCTATGAGGTTCAGTGTATCCAGTTTTATGTTGCCCAGTAACAAGCCTGCTACTAATGCAGCCATCTCCAAATGGAGATTCTTTCATGCTCATCATCTACTTGCATAGAATGGGGGGTGCTGTCAGGAGCTGATATGTCTCAATATCAAACCATTTAGTACAGGATAACTATCCTACCACCAACAGATCAAAAGGAATAGAAGCATGGACTTTGTTACCTGTTTGTTAGTGGGACACTTTGCCCTAGTGGAGTTACCATGTTGGCCCACCGTGCAAGAGGAAGCTCTTAAACCTCATATGATTGATGAACTGAAGGGGCTGAGATTTATATATTTCATACCCTGAATCTTTAAATAGGAATACCTAGATATTGTGGTTTGTATTAGATGCCCCTGGCCCCTGTGTTGGGATTTTGAATAATTGGTCCCAAGTCAGTGGTGCTGTTTGGGTAGATTTTGGAAGTGTGGCCTTGCTGGAGGAAGTTTGTCACTGTTGGGCAGGCTTGGAGAGTTTAAAGACTCTTTAGTTTTTATTCATTCTTTTTATGTTTGCAGTTCAAGATGCAAGCTTTCAGGGGTTATGCTTGCCACTATGCCTGCTGGTTTCCGACTGTCACAGTGATGGACACTTATTCCTCTGGAACCATAAGCCCAAATAAACACTTTCTTCTGTAAATTGCCTTGGATTTTGTGATTTATCACAGAAATAGAAAAGTAACTAATAAACTAGGTTAGCAATTTATGTACTGAGGTATGTACACAGGCTGTTTAGCCATCTTAGAGCATTTTTTTTGTCAATTACTAGCACCAAATGAGAAATGAAACACAGCTACCAAATAGAATTATATATAAGAATTATCATTTGCAGCAGAGTCCAAGTCTGTAATCAGTTGGAAATGTGCTAAAAATTAATCCTTCCTGCAACAATAAATAGTGTCTAGAGACCATCTACATCAATATAATGCAGTGACAGTATGGATAATATATTTCCAAAATTACCAAAATAGTTTTAAATACTAATGAAACACCCCATTTTTAGCTATTTTTTCTCAGTTTTTATTCAGAAAGCTCAGTAAAACAGATATCACAGTTTAGAAACATTGTAATCTCACTGTAATTCAACACTTTAAAAAACTACTCATTTCTGATTTTCAACAATAAAATTTATAAAAATAAATTTGCATTTATAAAATGAATTATTATTTCACAATAAATTATTTCTATCTATTACCTGAAAAAGTGTATTATAGAAAAGCAATAACTTTTCTTAACAATTTCTTGACAGTATGCTGAAGACATCAGTGCTTCTTTGTGCACTGTTTCTGTCAGTTCAGAATACAAAATTACTATATTACAAATTTCCTGACCATAGCTTTTTAAACAAAATTATGAGCATTAGTTTCTAAAACATATATGTTTAGTAAATCATTATGGATACATCATTCACCAAAAAAGTTATGTTTTTTACTTTTAAATTATTTGCTATGGTCAGAATGCCCGTGAGGCTCCTGATTACATTGAAATGTAGTCACAAATATGATGATGTGCAAAGGTGGGGGTGCTGGCAGGTGAAGAGGTCATGAGGGTGGAGCCTACATGAATGACGATCCTGTTCTTATAAGAGAGGTCCCCTGAGAGTTGTCTCACAAACCACCATCTGTAAATCAGAGAGAATCTGATAATCCTTTATCTTGGGCTTCTCAACATGGACAGCTATGAGAAATTCACTCTTCCCAGTTCACTGTCTTTTGTTATAGTGGCCCAGATAAACTATTTTTTCTATTAGAAGAATTACATTAAACAAGTAAACAAAAACCTACAGATGATATTTCTCTTCATGAAATTTAGTAACTTCCCTATTTCCATAAAACAAATAAGAGTAAAATTTCAAAATATTAAAAATGAAGGAACTTTCTCTCTTCCCCTCCCTCCATTAATGTTATATTTTAATTTCACAAGGATAATATAATTTGAATAAATACAGTTGATGCTCTGAAATCATTGACAACTATCGCATAACTTCACTTTTAGAGCCAAGTTAGTTAATATTGAAATGATCTCTGTACTTGTGTGTAGGTGGAGGGTGTGACTCACAATCTAAGAAATTGTGAAGATCCCTGGGGAACTTTAGTCCAAAATTGTACATCTTCAGATACTTTTTCCTTTTGATACATGTTCAATTTTATATATTTATATAATTATTGCATCTACATATTCAACCATTTTCACTATTTCAGTAAAAATGTGAGAGGGAACAAAAAAAGAGAGTCAGGGATAGAGAATGTACTCACAGAGAGATGCATTGCTGATTCATCAGATTTCCAATAATTAAAGCTTTTAAAATAAGACCCAGCTGTGGATGATCTCAACTAGTTAGGGCTATATCTACATCTATAATTAGATGTTCAACATAGGAATATGTTGCAAAAAAATCCTAATTCCTCAAAATCAATTTAGTATTCTTTTTATCTTCTTTAGTATTTTAGAAGATATGAGGATTGCAAAAGGTACAAAACTGATCTCTTGGTCTCACTGCAAATACTGCAAATAATTTTGTACTTGTTACTTACATTTAAGAGTACCATGACAGATAATATTCCATCGTCAGCCATTGTATATTTTCAAAACCATACCCCAAGAATTTCATGTGTTCTTTTGTACATAATCTCATTAAAGTCAACCAGAGCTGAGTTTGGACAAATGTGTTCAATGGCTTGTAACCCCAGCATACTTTCTCTCAGACTTGATAACTTGAACTGACAGGGGTCCCTATAGAAAGACTCCCTGGCTTGGGTGTGGGGAATGCTAAGTTATAATGAATGGGTGATTTCCAAGACTTCCCAGGAGAAAGAAATGAGTTTCCTTTTTGGTTGAGCCATGGTTTGGTATTTTTGGCTTTAGTATTTCTTTTGGCTTGTTTGCTAACTGAAAGAAGCAACATGTCTTCCCTCAGTAGACCTCTTCAAATGCAGTCACACTTCAGAGAACATCCAGTTTACAATGGTGTTGGTTCTCTGAATTTAACATAGGCACATTTACTGCTGTCTACAGCAGGCCCTGATATATTCTCCTTCAGAGAAATATTCTATTCTATAGCTACTGCTTTTGTTTTCTAATCTTCAAGTTTACAATTTATTAAAAAATAACTTGGTTGGTTTTTATATTAACTAGCATTTCTGATCTGCATTTATCTAAAAAGAACACTTAATTCTGTATCATATGACAACAAAACAAATATTTACAGATTTAAGTTAATATTATGAAATAAATGGAAGTTGTACAAAAGGTCCCAGTGGTTCGGGTACAGTGCAGAGGCAGTTGGAAATAATATACAATAAAACAACTTCAAATTAAAATATACATAGGTTGCATGCAGCAACAATAAACAAAATGTGTTTACAAACAAGAAAATAGGATATCATCTTACAACAGCACCATGAGGAAGTCTTCCCTAAAACTAGGCAAAACTGCCATCCTGAGACATTTCAAGATCATCATGTTTCACATTTATGCAGTGCCATTCAGAAGCAAGCACACTCTCACAACTGCTTTTGTTTAGAGAGGGGCTGATGTGAAATGACGGAAGCTTGGTTTGCAGTGATTTTGTACTGTTCTTGTCCAGAGCCTTGAGGTGGGGAAGGGAGTGGGGTTTCTGGAGTTGCTGAAAAGGAAACAGAGAATTGTATGTGATAATAGCAGTCATTCTGCATCACCACAAAAAGTCCTACATAATGTTAGTATGCATGATTATATTTTGAATAAAAGGTCACATGTAAAGTATTGATTTGTATAATGAATTATCAGGCCACTGACATACTAATGACAGGGCACTCTCACTCTCCCTTCCCAAATATAGCTAAACAATGATAGATGATCGCGGTGAACAATCTATTCTCACATCAAGATGTTTCCTGCCTTTCATAATAGCATTTATGAATACTAAGTTCTCCATCACCCTCAGAAGAAGTTAATGAAGAGCATTTTTAGCATGTTGACTTCTACCAAATATTAGCACACAATCTTCATAACATCTGCAGTCAAGATAGGCATAAGATGAAAATACACTTGACTTACATTTCACTAGTTATAAATATTAGATGATCTAAAAATTAAAGTTCAGTTACAAGAGTTTTAAAATCTAAGCTGTGGTCAGCTTCTGCAGCATGCTCGTCTGTTGGTTCGGAATTCTATTACAATTGAGCTGCCCTAGTCCTTCCCCTTCAATCCTAAGAACAAGCCTGTGTAATTGAATAGAAAGTAATTGAATATAAAAAAAATGAATTGAAAACATTTCTGAAATGTAGGTGTAGGAAAGTATTCCTTCCTATTGTGAAATTTTGTCATGTTGTAAGACAACCTACAAGATATTCTTTAATTTTAGAGAACAAAATATTTGATAGAACTAGCAGAAAGTATTGACCATGTTATAAAATTTTTACAGGTTTTTTTTTTTTTAGTTTTTAAAAGAGTGTCTATAAAAACAAGAACAATCTCTTTTTCTGGCACCTATCAATACTCTATATTATTGCTAAGTATGGATTAGCAATTACTTCAAAAATGTCATTTTTAATGTAGCTTGGTTGATTATAAATATGGAAACTTGTTACTCAAATTATTCCTTGACATTTAGAATAGATTTAAATGTGTAGGAGTTTTCCCTATAGACCAAGAAAACTCTGTATTTTTTTAGTTGATGTGTTTAACATCTCACTTTGCATATAATACAAACAGTTTTAAGCAAGGACAAACTAATCTAAGTTTTCTGTTACAAGCAAGTCTCATAAATATGGATCTGAACGGAAAAAAAAGAACAGAAAGAGTGAAGATGTAATTCTTAAATGTGGAACACTAAGATTTTAAAGGTTAAGGAATCTACATCTAGGCAATTTATCAAACTCTACCTATTGATGTCTATGATGGCTAATGTGTTGCTAATGTGTTTTAATTTCTGAGTTTATAGATAACCAGTTTCTAAAAACAGAATTCTGCAGCCTTTCTGGCACAGTGTTAGGATTTCCTTCTCTCGGTACTCTAGCCTAATTTGTGAAATGAAACATAGCAAACAACAACAACATAGCCATACAAAGGAATGAGAAAGAGCAATTGATGAGTGAATATTATCCATATTCTTTACATACATGTGTGTAAATGTCATAAATCCATTATTTTGTTCAATAACATTTGCAAATGGAAACTGTAATAATTACACCATATTATTTCTAAAATGTATAGATTTTTTTCTGACAGCTTTTTAAAACATCTGCCAGAGCTTATTTCTAAAGTATAGAATAATAGGCCATTCTGTGACCTCAGCTTTCCCTGCCATAGGCTGACGACAGTGTAGCAGAACTCCTAAACTGTGCAATTACATGGACCATCTGGGTTAAAGAATATTATATTCAGTTGCCAATGCAAATATGCATAAAATTATATCACAATAATTAAAGCCAGTGCTATGAATTAGCTGGCTTAGTATTCAAAGGTAACAGATCAAAGGTAAATTTTGGATTAATAGGTACAAACACACAAAAAATTCTTTGTGTTTTTGATATGAAGCACTTCTCACAGACCACATGTTGAAGCTTGGTCTCCAGCTGGTGGTTTTTGGGGAGTGGTGAAAACTTCAGCTATGAAGTATATCTCTGGGGAATGTCTCTAGAAGGTATTCTGTTCTTCATCCATTCCTATCTTTTGTTGTTTGCTTCTTGACCGCTAGGAAATGAGGGGCTCTACTCTACAAGCCCTGTCCGTTATATGTTTAAGCATAAGCCCTGAAGAAGGGTTTAGCAAGCATGTAATGAAAGCACCGAAACCATGCACCAAAACAAATCTTTGCTCCTAAATAGTTCCTATTCAGCAACGCCACAGTGATGAAAATAGACTAGCATATGAGTAACCAATCAATTCTAGATACTTTTTCAAATGGAATTTCTATCGCCAAGGTAGCTTAGAAAAATAGAACTTGCATTAAATCTGCACTAATGCAATGTGTAGTTAACCTAATCACCAACAATACTTAGTGTTGTCTGAATTCTAAAGAATTTTCATAAGTAGCCTCATTTTGCATCATTATGATATGTAGGAAAGCTAATTATCATGGCTTTGGCAAAATCCACCACTCTTTCAACAACATGGTTTAAACTTTAGTTACCATGGTAACTTACAATTTGCCATGAATATCTGAATAAACAAAACTTCACTCTCAACCTTTCATCTAGAAACCACTACCTAAATAATAGATGCCTTTGTGATGAGCCACTGATCACAATGTATCATTCTGTCTGTAATGGACCACTGACATCTTTCATTTAGTTCAGGTAGATGACACAACAGGTAATTGTCATTTTCCTTGTCCCCCAGAGATGTACTCAGGTAAACATTTACAAAACTGAATAATTAAAAAAAGAATTGACCAACAGAGATGACAGGCAGTGAAAAAACAATAAGATATAATGCTGGAAATTGAAATTCAAATCCACATGGGACCATAGCAGAAGTAAGTAGCTCAGCAAACACTATTGCTGTTCAACACTGTAGACATGCATCTAGGAACTCAAGAAGAAATTCTTCTTCATGAAAGTGAGGGAAACAGTACTAATTTTTTAAAAAAGAAAAAAAAGTCATCACAAATTTTCACAGCTACTTCAGAATATTGAACATGGCAAAGATGAAACATGGGAAGCTAATTCAAGCTTTTGAAGGGGTAAAACTGACCAGCACAAGGCCAAAATGCTCCCTTTCTGTTGCAACATAGTCCAGTAATGGAGTCCTGTGAAGAGAATTCTGAGTGCCTGTGAGAAAACTTCAAGCAAACAAGACAAGGGTCTTGAGACCTCAGTTTCCTCAAAACTAGGAATTGTTCTTAGAATGTGATTTTGTTCTCCTCCCAGGTGTAGCTCATAGAAGTATGTTTACTTCAGACTACTCAATATTGCCTTCTGTTGTTATTGAATTAAATATTTA
This sequence comes from Lophiomys imhausi, assembly GCA_907164525.1. Lineage (NCBI taxonomy): Eukaryota > Metazoa > Chordata > Mammalia > Rodentia > Muridae > Lophiomys > Lophiomys imhausi. The sequence goes on along the minus strand of CAJQZJ010033282.1, from coordinate 843,645 downwards.
AACTATCATTTATATCCCTCTATGGAGAAACATTTTTGCCATGCGTGGCTTGTTCTTGTGATTGTATACAGCTTGAACTCAATAGAACTTCACTCAGATGACCCTTCTTAAACCTCAGAGGATAAACTGTGGGAAGCTCTATTGCATGAGACTTTAGTCCCCCTCATTTATTGGCTCCATTCTTCCAGGTTCTACCACCCCCAAGAGCAGTGATACCTTTTAATGAAAGGAGGCAGCAAGGTCTGCTCAAACCGCTCTGTTATATTTTTAACAACAAAATTAAAATGTGTTAGTTCAGCCAGGCGTGGTGGCACATGCCTTTAATCCCAGCACTTGGGAGGCAGAGGCAGGCAGATCTCTGTGAGTTCAAGGCCAGCCTGGTCTACAGAGTGAGTCCAGGACAGCCAGGGTTACACAGAGAAACCCTGTCTCGAAAAACAAAACGAAACAAAAAAAGTGTTAGTTCTCACTGTTTCTGGTCCCATAAAACTAAGTCAGTATCACAGGCTTATTTTTCAATTTCTCTACACATTTTTAATGTATAGTAAAGAGTTCTTAATATTTTGCAAATTTTAAAGATCATCAGCAACCATAATTATTGCAGTGTTTACTACAATTTATTGGTTTGGTTTCAATTTTATGGCTATTTGTATGGCCCTACACCAACATCAAAGCAGAAACTATCTGTATGCTTTATGCATCCCAGACTTAGAGAAAAGAAAAAAATTAAGTTTTTATATTTTCAGTGTGAGATGCAAACTTATACCTACAGAGAGTAAGTAATGAACTGAGTATTTTACTCTCATACAGCTGAGTACAGTTGAGGGAATTCTATCCAAGGTTTGTAGTTCCTGGGAATTAACAGTTTCTTACCCTAAGTTATAATTTTTCTCAAATTATTATACTTGAGAGATATTAGCTATAGCAGGAAACTGTCCCAGATACTTACAGATCTGGTCTGTATGAACCAGTGTGGACATGGGACCTAAAAGTATAGTTTGCCCAGTTAGTGGATCTTGAGACAAATGTGGATGCATTGGGTGATGGAGATGACCACCATCATTGGCAGCACCTACAGAAGACAAAAGGATGCTTGTATTAGTGACATTTATAGGAACTGCGGATTTACCTTGATGCACATTTCCAATGACAGTTTAAATAATACTATTTGCAAAGTACTTTGGGAAAATTCAAAAACAAATGGAGAGAACTACTTCCATGTTAAAGACAATGTCAGTGTTCACGATGCATTGCAAAGATGAATGTACATCATAATGCTGGGTATTCATAATAGACCTTGTATGCTGCTTCCTGGAATCATTAGGCTTCTCTGCCTGTTGTTAAGACAATTCCAAGAATCACTTACCTCAACTTTATAGTATTTGGAATCACCCTAATAGCATGAACAACTTTTATTTCAGAAAGATATCATTAAGAACACATTAAGTACCAGAAAACTAAAAATAAATATAGTGACTTTGCAAGGAAATTTAATTTAAATCAGAACATAAAATAACGATTCCTTAACTTATTCCTGACATTTATTGCAACCCTGAAGTCTCTCTTGTTTTTTTTTTTTTTTTCTACTAGTTTATGTCAATTAATTCCACAGGAACAAAATGTTCATTTTAAAGCCATTTGATTCATATATGGACTATGTATCAATTCCTCTGTTCTCAGAGTTTTAAAGAAGCTATTGATAAAAAAAAATCTATACTTCTCAATGCCCTAAAAACAGGGAATATATTCTATTTACCACACATGGAGGCATCTGAGAGTTGAAGTCAAAGGGGCTGTACCCACACCCGCTGCCAAGGTCTGGTACAAATGGGTATTGGAACCTGTTCAGGACCTTTTGTTTCCCTCAGGCCCTGTAGATTTTCTAAATGGGACAAATTAGATCTTGTGAGTCCTGTGAGAAGTCCGAAAGCAGGGAGGAATGGGAGCTTTAAAGTAGAGAAGTAACTCTGGGCCAAAGGAAAGAAAGGGGGCTCCTGATCCTAATGTGTGGGCAGTGAAGCTGAGCAGGAACAAAGCCGCCCCAGTGCACTCACCACCCAGCAACATTTCCTGGAGGAGGTTGTCAATTTTGACCATGCCAAAGAGTTTGACGAACTGAATTTGCTCGATCATCTGCCAGGTGATGCTCTGCAGCGTTGGCAGCAGCAACAGCAGCTCTCCAAACCGGCCGCGAGAGTCGTACTGCCGGTCGTTGATGTAGTCTTCTAGGCTGATCTGCACCTGGAAGCGCATGTTCTTAATTTTCACAGGGTCACTCAGTCCCTTCGCATCTGATGAGGGAATAAACAGAGGCACACTGAGGGCGTCATCAGACTAGTGTGCAAGGGTAAAGGCTCTAAGACGAAAAGCAGTAGTTTAAATTTCATGACACTAATTCTCAAGCTTGAAGACGAACCTGGGTCGAAAAACACAATGGCCTTCAGACAGGCATATTCATTGTCATCTATCTGGATCTCTTGGAATGGTCTAACCAGCTCATCGAGAACTCGATTTGCCACACGGCTGACTTCAACTTCACAGCTGTTACGGTGAATAATGTAGTTGTTTCCTGAGAGAGAGAGAAAAAAAAAATAGAATTAGCTACCTTCTCTTCTAGACTGCTGGACACTGTTTGACTTTTTATGGATCAGTGTTCAAAATGGTCTCTTCTGGAAGGGACTGTCAGGAACTGCACCTTTCTGTAGCATTGAGTTAGTGAGGCAAGAACGTCACAACTCTCACAGAATCAATAACGATAATGTGCCCGCGTGCGTTTTAACAACCTCAGTCACTGGTGATAACAAAAAAGTACAGACTCATAACCAGCTAATAATTGACAGGGGAGAATCGACCGATAATGATTAGCCTTCCTCTGTGTCAGACCTCTATTAGTGCCTCACTCATTAACGATCGTAACACAAATCCTCAAGAATCCTCCTTGCTAACAGTGGATTAAAACCAGCATGCTTTGGTACTCTTGGCATAAGAGCCCATCAGATTCACTTGAAATAAGCCCAATTACGGGAGGAAAATTAGCATATGATTTGTCATGAGTTGTCTTCTAGATGGTATAGTACTTCTCATGTTTCTTTCTCATTATTTATTTGTGTGAGGGTGAAGAGTGGGCGAAGGGATTCATGAGTCCAGGCCTGTGACAGACCAGGCATATGCCAGAAGTCAGAGGACAACCTCCCCTTCTACCTTGTTTAACACAGGATATTTTTGTTGTTCCATGCTGTATGCCACGCTAGTGGGCCCATGAGCATCCAACGAGTCTCCCTATTCTGCCTGCCGTCTCCTAGTGGAAATACTCTAGCACCTCTTTTGTGTGGGCCTTGGGGATTTGACTTCAATCCCTCACAACTGTATGACAAGAATTTTACCTTCTTAGCCATCTTCCCGGCCTCTTTTTCTTTGGTGTGCCACCTTTATTTTATGTCAACTTGATTCAAGCTGAGAAGAAGGAACCCCAATTGAGAAACTACCTCCGCAAGATCTGGTTGTAGGCAAGCCTTTTAGACATTTTAATTAGTGACTGATGTTAGATGGCCCAGTCCATTGTAGGTAGTGCCATTCCTGGGATGATAGTCCTGAGTTCTGTAAGAGAACAGGCTGAGCAAGCCAGCAGGCAGCACCCCTCCATGGCTTCTCCAGTAACCGCTGCTTCCAGGTTTCTGCCCTGCTTGAGTTCCTGGTTGGACTTCCTTCGATGATGAACAGTAATATAGAAGTGTCAGCAAAATACACGTTTTCCTCCTCAAATTGCTCTTGGTTACTGTTTTATCACAGAAATAGAAACCCTGACTAGGACACTTGGTTTCTTTAAATAGAGGTGGCTTGAACAATTTATTGAAGTAAATTCAAAGGAGTTTAGAAATTTGATAGAGCAGGACCACCTATCCCTTCAGATCTTTCCATGTTAGACATTCTCTGGCTCTAATATAGTAAATATTTACCATAGATTCTAAAATAAACCTAGAATACTATTTCCTGATGTTATATGAAAAAGTATGTTTATAATTACTCCACTGCAGGTGATCTAATGGATCTTGAATATCTCCTAAAGGCTTATGTATTTAATTCTTGAACTGCAAACTACAGCGTTACTAAGAAATAGTGAAGACTTTATAATTGGGGCTCAGAGGGAGGGGGGTTATGTCATTGAGCATGTGCTCCTTTTTTTTTTTTAATTTGAATTTTATTTTATATGCATGGCTTTTTGTCATTCATGTCTCTCTGGGGAGGTCATGTGTGCCTGGGACCTCCAGATACTAGAATGGGATGTCAGATCTCCTAGAACTGGAGTTCCAAATAGTTGTGGGCCACTATGTGAGTACTGGGACTCAAACCCTAGTCCTCTGGAAGAAGAGCCAATTCTAGTAACCACTGAGTAATCTCTCCAGCTCTGAAGGTGCGCTCTTGAAGGGAATGTGTGGACACTAGCCTTTTTCTCTCGATCTCATCTTCTCTCTCTCTCTCTCTCTCTCTCTCTCTCTCTCTCTCTCTCTCTCTCTTCTTGAAGTGAAAGTGATAGTGTTCTTTGCGAAAAACTCAAAGCTCACCAAGCATAGTGCTTTGTGATACCACAGGTCCAAAGCAACAGGGCCTATGAACTACACCTCTAAAATTGGAAGCCACATAAACCTTTGACCTTCTTAAGTGGATTTTTCCAGGTATTTTAACAAAGGTCTGGGACATTAGCACAAGAATCTTCAAGGTGGGATAACCATATGTCCAAAAGTATTCATGGAGTGATAACCTCTCTCCTTGACTGCATATCAAGTTTCCTGTTTAGTGAGGGAATAAGTTATTGTGTATATTGAAAGTGTACAAATATAATGCTTGTATATACACATGCATGGAGAAAGAAATGATTACTACAGCCACACACAAACTAACATATATATCATTTCATGTAGTTATCTTTGTGTGTATATGTCTTACACTGTCATGTGAAAACAGCTGACCTAGTTATTGAAGAAAAACAATCAAGAATGGGGTATATGACTCATTATTGGAAAAAAGATTTATAGAGAGAGGACAGCAATGTTTGGCAGAAATGCAGTGGAAGTCCAGGACACATTCTGTGATACCACATGGTTTAGAATTCCAGGTCTTGGTTGTCTGGCTTTCCATCATGATCAAAACATTCCCTTCCTATCTTTCTTCACTGCAGAATTAGCATTCCAGTAAGGTTTTAGTTCAGTGATTAAGAGACAGTGTGTATGTTAGCACAATGCACTTAAAGCAGAGCATTCAATAAATATTAGCCTTCAATAAATATTAGCTACTCTTACATTGTGTCCCATTTGTTTACATTTGGGACCAAAATATCACTCTGAACCTAATCTTTTAAGTTAGCAGGACAGGGCTGAGAGAATTTTTAGTGAAAACAGCGAGTCTTCTCATGTCTTTATACCCTCATAACTCTACTCTAATTTTGCTGCTCCTTACAATTCTATCTACCTACCAGAGTTTTTCATACACTGCCTCTATTTTTCATATATTTATTTTGTAGTATATTATGAACAACAAGATCAAAGGAAATAAATATGTTCCTTGAGAGAGTATAAAATAGCTTACTAAGCTGTCTCTGAAAGAGCATGAACGTACTTTGGGATTCAATAGTTGGTCATTAGGTGGTTATTCTTTGTCTTGATACAAAGTCAACATTAGGATTATGGAACAAAATCTCTATTACATTTTAAAATATCCCCCCATCATCTCTCAGTACTCTGAACATTCACTTGAAACAAAGAAAAATAATTCCAGTGACACTACTCCTTGGGTAAAGGTGTTTTCAACCAACCAGGTTCTAGGCACACACAGTTGAAAGAGAGAACTGCCTCCAGAAATCTTCATAGGCAACTCACACACACATACACACACACACACACACACACACACACACACACACACACACACACA
>CAJQZJ010033282.1:818552-837707 GCA_907164525.1 Lophiomys imhausi | reverse complement strand
CACACACACACACACACACACACACACACACACACACACACACACACGTCACACTAGAGCTAAGTAAGGACAATGAATGGCGTGTATTTTGGAAAAACAGAGCACCATTTCTCAATAACTGGATGCTTTGTGTTGTGCTGAATAGATCCCACATATTAAAAAGATAAAATATGCATAATTTCTTTTTTTTTTAAATTCTTACCCAAAAGTAAAATATCTTTATACATCATGGATCTCTTTGTAGCTCCGAGCAATAAATGTTCTCCTGCATGTGCTCTCAACAGGGCCACCTAAATGAAAGTTTCCAAGTTTAACAATTAATTATAAAATATACTAGCTAAAAGACAGTTCAAGTGTAAGACAAATCCATCCACTGCTTTTCTTCTCTGTGGCTTCCATCCTGACCCAGGCTGTCACTTGATTCTTGGGACACTCCAGCACACTAACTTGCTATTTTTGCTTCTTTATTGCTTTCCCAGTTCTGGAGCATCTTTGATTAAGTTTCTCATATGCACATATTACATCTCTGAGGAAAACTTTTCAGTGACTTCATAATGACCCTAAACTCAAATCCAGATTCCTCAGATGTGGCCTCACATGTGACATAATGTAAGTAGACATTACCTGCTTTGCTCCCTGCCCCCTTGTCCCTGCTTTATCTTGCCCCACCCACTGTTCAGGTTACATCCTCTGCCTGAGAACATTTGAGCATAGTGTTCTTGCACTCAGAAGCCTTCTGAGTGTGGCCGTTCAACTGTGGCCCCTGCTCTTCTTGCTTTGAGTAATGTCTTCTATGATTTCCATCACAAAGTCTTTCCATCCCACCCTTATTCATCCTTCAATGCTTCCTGTTCCATTTCTTGGTATTTCATTGAGCTTATTCTCATCTAGTCAATTTACTCATAATTTGTGTGTGTGTGTGTGTGTGTGTGTGTGTGTGTGTGTGTGTGTAATATATTATTGTCATTCTCTCCCAAATAGACCACAGAGTTTATGATACCAGTGAAGCAATCTGAACGTTTACTGCAGGATCCCCTCAGATCCTAACTGAAACCAATAGTCTACTAATAAATAGTCCTCTCATGAATTTATGGATGGAATAAACTGAGCTGGGGTCCAGTTTCAGGAACTGTAAAACAGAGATAACACCTACACCACAGAGCTCCTAAAAGAACTAAACGGAATAATATAATTGATCATTCATGTGAGAGTTCATTCCTCAAAGCCTTCATAACAGGCATTCAGTAGCCATAACTACTAATGTCATGTTGTTAATGTTAATGAGAAGTAAACAACGGCTTTTTAACTAGTTGAGAATCTCCAATTGTCCAATAATATTTCGACCATTGCCTTTATATGTAAGTCAGCGGGTTTTAAAGATGGATGATAATAAAAATATAAAGCTGATAAATAACACAGCCCTGCTTATATTGCTTGGGGTGAGACTAGCAGGTTTTAGCAATTTAGCATTATTCACTCTGGCATAATCTTCTGAGGCAAGCTATCTTTATGACATGTCAATAACTGTGACTCACACCAGGAAGGGAGTTACAAAACACTGTAAGAGTGATTTCAGTTTTCATGGAACTTTTTTCTGTAACCAGGTAAAATACCTTCTTAGAAATATAACTGCCACCTTTCCGTAATGATTCTGTTCCTTTCTGGTGTGTGGATGTTTCCCTTTTCCTTGATTTTTTCACATAATCACACTTGGTTTTTGTTTTGTTTTGTTTTGTTTTGTTTTTGTTGTTTTGTTTTTGTTTTTTAGTGTCAATGACAACGCTAGTCAGAGGATGTAGACACACTGGGTTGAACTCTCACTGTGGGTAATTCTTTCAGTGTGAAATAAATGGAAATTTTAAGATTATTTTCATCTACAAAATGGTATACATTTTTTTTAGAAAGAAAAGCTCAAAGTGAACTGAATCCAAATAAACCTTCACATACTAATGAGGAAATCCAAGTTTCTAATTATTATTTAAATTATCTTAATATTAATATGCCAAGATTAAAAATGCATGTGTTAGGAAAAGAAGACTATATCTTCCTTTTTTTTTTCTTTTGAAGATTTCAGATCTAGAACTATGGATGTTTTTGCCACATTTATATTTCAATGTAATAAATGCCGGAATAAAACTGATAGCATGAAAAAAAATCTTACATGCTAATTATATAAAGGCTCCAGAAAGACACCAAGATATCCTACTTGGTTTCTGTCAAGGAGTTGCTAGGCATTTCTAGAAATCTCACTCAGTCCCTTCAGGAAACTTAAGACACCACAGCCCACCACTTACCTCCTCTAATTTCCCAAACATATACTCCTTTATTACCCAGAAAATCTCACAACGTGGTTATTTGCTGTTTATCTTTCTTCCTCATGTAAATTTTAAAACTCTAAGACTGCAGAAGGTTGAATTGATCAACTCTTAACCAATCAATAACTTTGTTAGATCCTGACAACAAAGACTAGACAGTTTTGTCTCTTGCAGAATAAAAAGGGGAAAACATGAGGAAAAATCCTGTATTTAATTCACCTAAAAGTTCAACCACTAATATACTAAGTGTATTATTACAAATGTAAATTAAAGAGCACAAGAACTTAGCATATATCAGAACCACTTTCTTAGGAAGCCATGATATCTTTTAAACCATACCTGATCATCCAAGGGCAGTTCACAAAAGGCAGGGATGTACTTGGCCCATTCCACCAAGACTAAGAGCTGCTGCTTCATAGATTCACAAACGTCACTGATGCTTGCAATTTTCTTAACATTTATATCAGAACTTGCACTGGGGCTTGGGACTGAGATCTAATGTGAACAGAACATTATATAAGTGCATCATTGATAGTATTGACTCTCCAATAATTCTTTTTTTTTTCCTATGACTTATACTTACAATGTAAAGAGCATGGAAGCAATACTGGTCATTATCATAGTACTTTCAAATATATTAAACATTTTTAACTTGATAAATAAAATTCTTATTGGTCTAAATGTAAATTGAAAGCATGAGTATATAAATATGTACTCTGAGAGCAGAATTTTATTTTAAATACCAAATCTGTAAACCAGGTTAAGCTTTTGGAGGAATTTTGTAGTTCAAGCCAGACACATAAAGAAACTGATAAGTAACCACAAGAAAAAAAAAAACTCTGGGATTTTATTTTTAGTTAAAACTCATATTTTCATTAAGGAAGTCCATCTTTAATTTGTTGATTGCTATGAAAAATAGACAATGGATAAAATTTATAAAATGTGGTGGAAAATATTTAGGGAAGTAGAAATATTTATGATGCTACATTAAACACAAGGCCAGAAACATTAAGTTAACAAAACAAAATTAAGAAACAAACTCAGCAATGAAACTGCACATAATTTGACTCTATAAAAATATAAATGATACTTTAAAATGTTTTCTACCTAAAATGTTGTACAGTTAATTTTAACCATAGGTTTACATGCATATGTGTGTATGCATGCGTGTATTTGTCATGTGAACCCAGATGTTACCTTACAGCTCCCCTTGAAATCATTCTTTAAATGCTTTATTGGACCATCAAGTAATCTTCAAGTAATAGTGATGATAATGGGATGTTAACCTCATCATATTACTCCTGTGTTATCAGGAACGAAAGTAGACTCACTGCCTCCTTAGAGGACCTGATTAACTTCTTAGCTATTTCATAACTTGCTTTGTCATAGACAAACACCCTGAACATTTCCAATAAAGGCAATGCTAAAATAATCTCTCTTCAAAAGTATGCATATCAGACTTCAAAGTTGTTTTTACGTGTAAAATGATTTATCGTTTTAGCTTTACACCTGACATTCTTATTCTAAAATCTGAAAATAATGAAATTTTCTTTCTTCCGTCTTTCATGAGTCCTGTCTTTAATTCTCATCAAAGTACCTGTTCCCTAAGGAGAAGGTGAATTGACTTCCTGAGTTGAGACATAAATTTTAAGGAAAGAATCTCTGATGGCAATTTCCCTCAAAATTGTAGCAGATGATTTCACAGATTTAACCAATAAAGTACTGCCACTAGAGAGCCATGATACATTTTATTTTAACATGACCTCATAAATAAACCTCCAAACAATCTTACACTGGAATTCATTTCATTTTTTTCTTTAAAAGATAGGGACTTGTTCAAAACAATTCAACACTAAGTCAACAATTCTCCTACTACATTCAAAGTCATGCATTTGAGCTTGTCTAGATGCACTTTAGCAATGAGCCCAAAACTGTCAACTCAGAGGACAGCACTTTCCTTGAAAAGAGCCAGCGCTTGGGTGTGGTGCCTACCTGGCGAGACCTAACTTCAGCTTGTGCCAGAGTGTTTATCGAGGGGATGTTGCTGCCATCAAACGTGCTTCGTCTGGTACTTATTCTGTCGCGTTCATTTTGCACAGCTAAGGGAGAAAACCACAGTTATTTATGAGTTAGATCTCTAACAAAGGCCAGAATATAGTTGGAAATAAGGAAAATTCCAGAGGTTCAGAGATGATCTTTCAAAATCTGGAAAATAAGACTCCCCCCACACCACTTCTGAAACACTTTCAAAGGTAGGAATAGCCATGCTTGTCACCAGAGCTCATAAAATATGCATGCTTAAACTTCATGATGGGATGTATGCTAGGAACTGTTAGGTTGCCCAGTTTTGATGTGCTGTATTTTTAATAAGATGGTTTTCTACTCTCTCACAGTTAATAAAATGGTAAGGTAGCTAGAGGAAGAATATTGTCTATCAGACTGGCCAGGTCAAAGATAATAACATAGTCACTGTCAGAAGATGTAGGTCATAGATTCTTAAATTCCTGCTTTCTTTTAACTATAAAATACTACCAAAATGGAAAGTAAATTTGTTTTAGTTATGATGGTTTTCAGCAACCTGTGACCTTTTATAAAGCAATGTTTGCAGAGCTTAGCTTCAGAAATCATTGCATAATCTGAGGTATCTTAGAAGATGGAGGCCTGAATACCTGCTTTTCAGAAAGATGAAATCATTTCTTACATTATATAACATATAATATAAATAATGTATTATCTCTTCAAGAGAGAAGTAGACATGCTTCCTTTCTCAGAGGAAAAAGAATAAATGATGCACATGTCCTAAACACTTATTGAAAACTAAATTTTTAAAAATATGAAAAATGGAGATGTTACCCCATACATTTGCATAAATATTCTTATAAAAATAAATAAATCGGATGTCAAGGTCAAATTTCAAAAATAAGGACAGAAAATAATCTTCCATTAACCAAAGACAAGAAAACAAGACGTATTTTTATTTAGGTTAATGCTCTAATCAGTTCTGTTGGAAATATGATGATATCAAACTATCAAAGTTTTTCTCCAGCAAAGAAACTCACCAATTTCTATATCAATGTCACAGAGACCTAATGTAGCAACTCTGTTAAGTTAGAAAAAATGGAGGGTTTTTTTTCTAAAGAAAGAGACATCTTTAGGGTGAATTGGGTATTTAATATTTTATATTAAAAATCGTACTTACTAGTAGCTTATTTTTATCTTTCACTTATGTGAAAATACATGCAAAGAGATGAAAAACTAAGGCATTCTTCTATTTTTATAAATTTAATTCTTATGATCAAACTTTATAAAAACACTGAAATATATCATAAACATTTACAATATCCACACTGGTCTCAATTTTTACATACATCAGTGTTTCTGCTTACATTTAATTAATATTGATATTAAACTCTGTTATTTATTGAAGAATTAGATGTATCAATTTTTAAACTCGAAAGTTACTTTCCAATCTATTTAGTAAAATCAAACCATCATTTTATGAACAGTAGAAGATGTAATTTCACTATTTTGAAAGGAAATTTTATTTCAAAAATTTTCAGACTCAAAAGGGAAATGCAGGTTTGGTATTGTTTATAATTTTATAAGAGTAAGGATTGGTCTTGAGGTAATAAGGAAAAAAGACATTTGATAAATTATGTAACTATTCCTATCAGCTACCTAATGGAGCTTTTAGAAAATTAGATATGTCATTTGTGAAGGGAGAAATTGCCTTTTTAATTTAGTGAACTTTACTTTGGAAATATTCTTTTAAGATTAGCAACTCAATAGACACTAACAAAATATCCATAATTTTAAATTATTGAATTAAGAGAAAAAGAGCTACTTAATGTATTTTATAGTTCTGCAATATCATGATTTGGTTTACCTTTTTTAAAAGTTTGTAATATAATTATTGAAAACAACTCTTTGCATATGACAGATGTAGGCACACAACAAAATACAGGTATAAAGTCTTGCAGGTGTTAAACCTGCCAGATGTTTGGGATGTATAACACAGTAGTGTCTAATGATATCAGAATAAGAAATGATAAAATGAGATGACTTAACATGACACAAATAACACCAATATATGCTAAATACAATACCTGCACTACTTCTACTATGAGTAGAATATGAGCTTCTTAAGATGTTGAATTATCTTGTCTGTCATGTTCACAATTCAAATCTCAGTATCTGAAACTGTTTAGGAAACAGCAATGTCCAATAAATATTTTTAAATAGAAGAATGGATAAAAAGATGATATGTAGTGGATGTTCATGAGATGAGTAGATACCCAGGTGTTCCTAAAAATGAAAGTTGTGTATACAACACATTCATAGTTTCAAGTCATGCATAGATTTCGCCTATGGAGAGGATGGTGTCAGATATCAGAGCAGATAAACACTAGTTCCACCATTTACTAGCTGTACATCCTTGGGCTACATTAGTTTACTAGGAACTGTTTGGCAGATTCCCCATTAATATATTGAGGGATATTGGAGCTTATTGTGTAGGTCATTATGATTAATGAGAATGTTTGCACATTGTTATCACTTTTCATCAATAACGGTAATTATTGCCATCATTATTATTACTATTACCTTCTTTTTTCATTCCTGCTCTAAAACACTTTCTTAATCGACAATATCTACATTGATTTCTTTTGTCCTTGTCAACAACACACTGGCGACTGAACCTGTAACAGGAAGTACACATTAGTTCACAGAAAACCATCGTTTATCAAAAGAGCAGAGAAGCAAACAATAAGATGTTAAGTAATTACAGCCAAATCAGGCTCAATACAAATCATGTATAAAAATAATTTCCTAAGAAACTGAACATCTCATGATTGGCACATACATAGTAATACACAACTTACCTCTTAGATTGTCTTGATAATAAAATAAACTGAATGACTGTATCATTTTGGGCCAGTGTACATAATTATGACTCACAAAAGTCAAACATAGCTTTAAAATCTTTGTCCTATAAAATTTTGGTGTTTATTGTTAAATGATTTCAGCATGGTGGACAATGTATCATGATTCATACTTTTACACTTGTGTGACTTTCTCTTTTTAAATGTTTTTGTTCTATTAATTTTAATGACTTCATGTTGGAAGATATTTACTATAAACATCAAGTTACATACTATTGAGATAAGCACTGAGACTGTAACTTCCTCTTAATGATGTACCTCTTTACACCCTTTAAAAAGCCCAGAGAGGGTGGAATATAAATGTTAATGAAGATGTAAAAAAATTGAAACGCTTATACCCTATGGGTTAGAATATTAAATGTGGCTGCTACCCTGGACAAATGCTTAGCAGTTTTTCAAATAGTTAAACACAGTGCTACAGGTAGTACACAGCACTTCCAAGCTATGTATATACCCAAAAGAAATGAAAACTTGTGGCTAGAGTAGCATTTTCTGTGAGCAAAATGAGCAAAATGTTGCAGCGATGAGAAGACAAAATCCCACACAATGGAACAGTACTATTTATTAATAAGTAAGAATGAAGGAAGGACACACATACTACACTATTGATGAACTTTGAAAACATTTCCAAATAAAAGTGACATCAAAGATCAAATAGTGCAGTGTTCAGAGAGTCAAACCTATAGAAACAGAAAGAAGATTACCAGTTTCCTCACATTGAAACAGCATTGGTGAAACTGGAGGACACACTCCTAAAGACTCCTTTACAAACTAATTAAATGCTGGTCTTAATTGATAGAAGCAATAGTTACAAAATTCTGAATAAGCTAATGTCCTAAGTCCTCGCTACACATGTTACTATTGCCTCATTTCTTGTAGATGATTATTAAATGATGAGGATAACAGAATTTGTTTTGTGACCTATTAATATTTATGGACAGGACTTAACATTGAATGAGAATAAAGCTACAAGTGAGTTATACTCTCAGAGTTAGAAAAGGCAAATCACTTGTTCTGAATATGGAGCTGAAGAAACTTGGAAAAGGAGATCAAATGATGAAAAATCACAAGGATATTACATCCAATTAACATTAACTTTATATATATATACATATATATGGAAAGAAATATACATAATTAAGTTCCTAACAAGTTTAAGATCTTCATGTAGATACAGGATAGATGAATGTTGCCTATATTTTCCATTAGAAGAAATTACAAACTAACAAATACACAGAAACATTGACAAATGTTGTAGAAAGCATCCTATAAGTAGTATTGAAGTAGAAGATTCAATACTTTAGGAGGGAAAGCAGCTTCAGCATCATAGGATGGTTAAAGTGGAATTAAAATTCAGACTAATAAATGGATCCATTTGAGACCAGTAATCCTTACTCTCAATTTTCATTCATATGATAACTATTTCCAGAAAGAAAAAAAAAAAGATCACAGAGATTGCTTTATATCAAAAGTGTAAAAAAGTGTAGTTAGCTTGCAGCGCACATGGTATGAAGGCACAGAATCTCCACCTACCCCTGCTCCTGGGTCCTAGTGAACTTCAAAAACTTGCCCTGGGAATGATTCTTGCCTACTCCTCCCATAAAGGAGAGGTTCACGTCATCAAATTCCACTTTTCATGTAGACATGTTTCCCTTTTAATAGTGCATGTGAATCCAAACAATGGAACCTTTATGTCACTTTGTTCTTTTAGATATTAATGTAAAGAACTCTAAGTGTATGTGTGTGTGTGTGAGAGAGAGAGATAACTATAGATAAAATATATTTGGTGCAGGAGATGAATCATTTTTCCCTATGGAACATGCATGTCTACATATGCAACACCATCCATATGCTCTTTTTATTCTCAAAAAATTCTTCAAATAAATAAATTTATTTGTTGCTTCAGGTTACATCTACATCATATTGTCCTCTTTCCCCCTTCCCAGCCCTGCTCTCCCACCCTCTGCCCCCTAACCATTCCATCTCACTCCTCTGGAGTGGAGTGTTCCTACATAACAGTCCCTCACCCCAATTCAGAAGTCATATGAGGGCCAAATTTTACATCTTTGTAAACCTTCATCAAACTCCCCTGCAAATATTACAAGAGAACACCAGGTAGATATTAGTGGAGTTATGTATTATTAACTTTTATTGTACCTTTAGAAGTCAAATGTTACCAGATTTTGAATTCTCAAATATGCAACTTATTCTTACAACAGCATTACTGGTCTGGTTGTAAAATGCTTGCCTACCACATGGAAGGCCTTGTAGTCAATCCCCAACCCAACCAAACAGTAACAACAACAATAAGTGATTATTTCTAATACTGATAGAACAAAAATAATTTTTGTTTCTTCTGTTAAAATCAGTGATTTGTGTCAACAGCCGAAGTTTAACCTAAACCATCTATATTTAAGAACTGTCATAGAAGTCAATCAGAATAAGTACCTAAACTTAAACTGAGCTATGATATTGACTAGGTAATAGCAAAAAGAATAGTAGAAGTGTATGGGCATATAAAGTAATTAAATAAGATTTAGACAAAACCCTGTCAGTTATGTAAAATTTAACCAAGAATTACTTTGAAGTTAAAATTAAATTTCAACCCTTAAAATCCATAAGTTACAAAAAAAATCATGTGTAGTTTTAAAAATTTGTAGTAAATCCCAGGATGTGTTGACCCTGAAGAGAAATTTAAAAGGAAGAAACAAGCAAAAAACCCAATCTATATACCTTAAAAAATCATTTAAACAGATTTAAAACAATGTCGAATGGCATGTGAACATGTGATAAAACAATAAAGAAACACAAGGAAAAGATTAACACTAAATTCTACATGGTGGTTCCCCCTGGGACACAGGACAATGACAAAGAGGCCAGGGAGGTGTCCGCTGGAGTATTCAATTATATTGCTCTAAACTGGGTGGTAGGTATGTGAATTTCTTTATGCACATTTACAAGTTTCAAACTGTTTATAGGATAGACCTGACGGTGTGAATGTGAACTGCACATACAATGATACACATTTTTTTTTTTTGAAGCTGGGCAATTGTGTTTGGAATTACACAATTAGTTTACTCTCCTCATATCACCCAAATCATCGTTAGACCCGAATGAAGTGAACTTGGCTAAAAGGAGCACTCCACTACCTGCAGGAATAAACGTGACTCTTCCGAATGCTGCGCCTGAAAAAGCCCTTGCAGCCGTCACAGCTGGATGCCCCATAGTGCTTTCCTGTCGCTCGGTCACCACAGATAGCACATAGACAGTTGACGCCATTGTCTGTAGTATTCATATTTGTGGTCTCTGGGGCAGAACCGTCTGTTGAAGAAAGTAGAAAAAGAAGAGTTAGGGCAGCTAACTGCTCATCACAGCTCTCGACTGCTTACATGAAGGTCATTCTTTCCTTCAGCAGCTCCCTTATTGATGCTCCCCTTTCAAGTGCTGGAAGCAGGTCTCCTCAGCGTTTGTCTTATATTTCTGATCATTTAATTTTGGGTTATGATTGGGCTCAATCTCTTACCTACAACCTTTCTCAAGGGAAGGTCATGCAATCACATGGCATCAGATATTAACAATATGATAATAAAGGAATCCTCAGATTTATTTCGGCCATGATAACATCATGGAGCACAGTTTTAAAGACGTAAGAACATATGTAGAATTTTATCTCGAAGCCTCATAAACATAATAGCTGAAAAGAGAACTTGAATTTTGCCCCCTGCAGTGGCTCTTCATGTTCATATAAATCAATAGTTTCACACCAGAGGTAACATTTTACGTGCCTTCCATGAATTCTTTCTCTCCCCATTTATATTTAATGTAATCCCATACTTAAGATAGGTATCTGTTCCACATTTCACCTTCAGCATAGGCTTCTTTTATCCAACATCATCATCCTTTTCAAGAGTTATTAGAATAACTTTCTATCTAATTTTCTTATTGTCACTGCTCTCCTCTTTTGTCTATTTTCTACTGGACAGTGACTTCATGTCATCTTTGTCCATCCACTACCACCATGACTCACAGAAAGCATAAAGCAAATTATTTCACCATTAGTTATGATGCACACTGAAGTCCTCTGCCCTGGCACATGACACTTTTCACAGTCCACTGCCTGTTATAGCTCCATCCCGTTCACTGTTCTACACCCTTGCTGCCTTTTTGTAATCTTTGAAACCTGATTTCATCACCTGTATTTTTCAAAAACAATCATATCTCAACTGTCTTTCAAGCAGAGCTTAGAGTTCTGCAAACTACCATTATTTTAAGTTATGCTATTGTCCCTAGAATAGTCCTATAAATGGGGCTTAGCTCACAAATTCAGCTTGACACAGGGAATATCAAAATCGTGACGCCAGAGAATTCATCTGCTTTACCCACCTTTCTGTTTCCCACTTCTTAGGATTATACCTACCTACAGTGGAATATCTAATACAGTTTTAAGAGAAAAGGCACTATATAGAGATATTTTACTATATAAATATATCTTTAATGAGTTTATATTGTTAAAAATAATTTATGAATTCCAACGTACTCAAAGAAATTAAATGTATAAGGAAATATAGTAGAACTTAAACTTGGTTGGTTAGGGATATCACTCAATGACAAAAGCACTTGCCTCTTAGGCACAAGACCATAGATTCAAGAACAAAATATTAATTAAACATTAGCTTAATACATACTATAGGTATACTAATAAGCCATTATTGTATCGCTAATAAAAGTGGGTAAAATTAGAAGTTGGCATGCACTAATTGCATCATGTGATATTACATATATTCTACATATGAATACACAATACTTTGAATAAACAAATACTATGATATGTAGTTTCATAAAGTTAAACAAGTTTAATGAATGTATGTTGAAAATTAATCATGTGACATCATATAATTTACATTGTAAATGCTAGAAAATGTCTATAACACTAACAAAGTTTTAGCAACATGGAAGTTGGAAGCATCTAAAATCACATCAAATATTATACAGAGAGTGAGAGACCTTGAAACACTCAGTCATAAATGGGGTGTGGCCATCAAATCTCTCCCCACAGAGCTCAGGGAACCCCTTGGGAGAGGAAGTGGAAGGAACGTAAGAGCCAGAGAGGGGGTGGAGGACACTAGGAGAACAAGGCCTTCAGGCAACTGAGCAACTGAGGCTCATATGAAATCACAGAGACAGAAGCAGCATGCACAGGGCCTGCTTGGGTCTGCACCGGGTCCCCTGCAAATATATTATGGCCTCCAGTTTAGTTTTTTTATGGAAGTCGTGAGTGTGTGAATGAGAGTGTCTTTGATTCGTATGCCTTCTCTTGAGTTTCTTTCCCTTCTGTTGGTTTGTCTTGTCCAACTTCAATGTGATAGTTTTGTTTTATTTTATTATGTTTTACTTTTCTATATTAAAAAAAAAAAAACGAATGAATGAGTGAATGAAAGCCTAGACACTAGCCTAAAAGTTAACACTGAACTATCATTTTTACCTGCTATGAGAGGGAAAAATATCAGTTTTCTCCAATAGAGTTGGGGTATACCAATCACTCCTGAGGGGCCTCGTGTTCAGGAGTAGCTGAGCCACATAGTGGACTCCACAGTTTTCTTGTATTTTTATTTGATTACTATTTGGTGGGGATTTTATTATTGGTGTTGTTTTATTTTGATTTCTTGGTCTTGGGGATTGTTATTGTTATATTGGGTTTTTTGTTTTGTTTTGTTTTTTCTTTGAGAAGGAATTTAAAGTTGGGTGGATAGGGAGCAGGAGAGGATTTGGAAGGACTTAGGCAAGGAGAAGAATATCATCAAAATATTTTCACATTTAAAATTGTCTCAAATAAAAAATATTTTTAAAAGAAGTGTCTGGAATCAATTGTGCTCTGTTGGACAACATTAAAATATGCAAAACAAGTTTAAGTCTGGCTTCATGTTCAATCCCATCCTTACTTGTAATTGACAACTTTGCTGGAGGCAAGTAAGTTAGACACTACTATATAAGTCGCTATGAATGTGAATTAATTTAATATATACTGATAAATACAACATTATATATATATATCTACTATTTAAGAATCTGTGGTCTCTTATTAAAACTCTGATTCTATTGAAATAAATACTGAATATCTTTTATCAAAACTGTGTCTTCCTCAGAATTACATTCTAATTTCACTCTCTGTGTTAAATTACAGTGTTGGGTTTTCAATTTCTAAAAGTCTCCCACTATTAAGCTATTGCTTATTGAAAATATAAATGAAGTTCATAGTTCAGCAGAATATTAAGATAATCATAAGACTATTTCCCATTCCTGAACTATACTAGCGTACACAGAGATACACAGACACAAAAGTACACACTTTCCTATAGCATACATAGTTGTAAATTATAACAGAGTAAACATTCTTCTAAAAAAAAAAAAGAAAGAAAAATTCTGAGTGAATAGTAAACTGCATTAAATAAAGATCCAAACCACAAATAATCTATGTCGTATTTAAAGTTAAAATGTTACAATAGATAAATGTCCTAAGCTCTGTGAAGCTAAACATTAGCCTGTCACCTGAGGTTATAATATTAACCTTTATTTCTTTCTATATCTGTGTCCAGTCAAGAGACAACACAATGATCTTCAGAGTAGTTTCTCATCAACAGCAATGGAATACTGAAATGAAGAGAGAACCCAGAAAAACTCTCCAGCATCCTATACTGTCCTGAAAATATGTTTTCAAGTCCAATCTGTCACAATTACTTATCACTATGATGTACATCAAATAAAATACCCCCAGAAACTATGCTTTATTTCCCCAACTGGCCTATATAGAATTCTGAGGCTACTTTATATATAATACAAACATAAGCTATTACTCTAATATTAAACAGTATGGCAACATGAATTTAAATTTTGTAATAATGTACAAAGCTTCAGATTTGTGACCTTAAACACAACTCGTGAATTCTCCAGCAATGAGGCTATAGCCAAGCCTCAGAGAGCTCCATTCCTTCTCTTGTGCTTATTTTTCTCATATATAAGCATATGAAAACTCACCGTTGGAATTATAGAGAATCTGCATAGTGTCAAACTCCAGAGTTGAGTAAGATGGGTCCAAAACTTCGCTGTAGTTTCCCATGTCCATGTCCAGTATCGGCTCTGAAACCCTCATCATCGACTGAGAGACACACATACGAATGGCTCCACACACCCAGAGTGTGGTAACTGTCAGGCTTTCAACCTGCGAGTGCTAACCAGAGCTAACTGTCGCTGGGTGGTTTTAGTGTTTCTGTGGGAGGGGCTGTCAAACTGTAACTCCTTCAGCAGGCCATGGTCTACTCATTTTTCTTTTATGGCATGTGAGAGCAATTCCTTGTGATAATCTTGGAATGCTTCATGGAATTGCCTTATCTGTAGTGCTTAGTAGACTAACATGATCTTCTAAATAGATTTCCAGTACACAGTAAATGACGTCATTTAGAGAAGGGTTAAACGCAGACAGGAGTCCCTGTCAGATTTTCACCTGAAATTGGCATGAATGGGAGAACACAGGAGGAGCTTCAAAGCACATACCACATATTTTGAAAAGTTAAATTCATGTTACTCTTTATAATTAGGTAAGTTAAAACTGTAACATGTCACTTAAGACACCAACAATTAACAGGGTCAGGTTCCCTTTATATGTACAATAAAACTGACTTTGTTTATTTTGGAGTAGAATAGATTTATAATTTGTGAGACTGGGATTTATGATGTGATCCAGCCTTGTACAGACAGAGTCACTATATGACCAGAGTAATATCCTCTCAAACTTTCAATTTATTGTCCATGTCACTCCACAATTGTAAATTCATGGCGGTGGGCAGAACCAGAAATGTGGCTAGTATGCTGAAACCTAGTGAATAATAAGGATTTGTTTGTTTTGACTTTATCTAATTACATCCTAGGTATTACCCAAGTAAAGCTATCCCTAATGTATGAGTATATACATTCTGGTCAATCTCAACACACATGACATAGCATATGTTTTTATGTTTCATTGTGAAGAAACATTCTGAGTTCAGGAAATATTTAGAAGCTAGTAGTCAATGTCAATATTTTACTTCTGTGATATGTTTATTGATTTTAGCTTCTAAAAAAGAATGCTATACCTACTTTTTCATTATTTTTTAAGTTCAAAATTTTATATTCTATATTTGTTAAAGATTATAATAAATTGACCTTGTAAATGAATTTCCTGCTTCTGTGAATACTCTTACACATTATGGCATTCCCCTCACAGAATTATAGTATATTAAAACAAACTCAAAACATGTAAACACTGTGAAGAAAATAGAAGTCATATTAACCAAATACACCAAATTAGACTGATCACTGGAATAGTCTCTTTGGCCTCATAGTTAGGATATTTGCAATTTCCAATTAAAAATTACTTTAAAGTTAATAACTTTGTAATGAAGGTTAGACATTGTTATTCTAGTTTTGGAGAAGTGGTAGCAAGTGAATACTGTGTTTTGTATTTATATGAAGTGGTTTCCTTTTGTGGTAAGTAATAGAACTGTGTTCCCATGAGAACAAAAGGCTGTGCACAGTCCTCAACCTTTCTCATCTACATGGCAGCTAACCAACATGGAGGGATGTTTGTTTATCCCACTCCAGAGACCAAAAACAATACACATATAGTTCAGTAGACCAATCCTATAGTTATTTTTTAAAAATAAATTTATTTATTTGTTGCTTCAGGTTATTACATCTCCATCATATTGTCCTCTTTCCTTCCTTCCCAGCCCCACTCTCCCATCCTCTACCCCCTAACACTTCCATACCACTCCTCTGGAGTGGAGTGTCCCTACATAACAGTCCCTTGCCCCAGTTCAGAAGTCATATGAGGGCCAAGAGCCTCCTCATACACTGAGAGCCTACAAGGCACTACCACCAGTTAAAAGTGTCTCATTGCCAGGAAGAAAAAACTAAAAAACAAACAAAGTATATGTCCATGTTCCCTTTGGTGCATTGGTTGTAGGATAGTTATCTGGTACTATATAGCTAAAATCCTACTATAAGTGAATAGATGCCATATGCATCCTTCTGAGTCTGGGTTAGCTCACTCAGGATGAGCTTCTCTAGTTCCATCCATTTGGCTGGAAATTGCATAATTTCATTGTTTATGACAGCTGAGTAATATTCCATTGTGTAGATGTACCAAAGTTTTAAAATCCATTCTTTGGTTGAGGGACATCTGGGTTGTTTCCAGTTTCTAGCTATTCCAAATAAGGCTGCTATGAACATAGATGAGGAAACTTCCTTATGATTCCATGAGAAGTCATTTGGGTATATACCCAGAAGTGGTATGGCTGGGTCCTGAGGCAAAGCTATTCCAAGTTTTCTAAGATATCGCCATACTGACCTCCATAGTGGTTGCACAAGCCTGCAATTCCACCAGCAATGGAAGGGGGTTCCCCTTTTTCCACACCCTCGCCAGCATGTGCTGTCATTTGAGCTTTTGATCTTAGCCATTCTGACAGGTATGAGATGGAAACTCAGAGTCATCTTGAGTTGCATTTCTCTGATGATTCAATATGTTGAGCATTTTTTCAAGTGTCTCTCACCCACTAGAGATTTCTTCTTTGTGAATTCTCTGTTTAGCTCTGTTCCCCATTTTTGTGATTGGATGATTTTGTTTCTTGGCATTTAATTTCTTGAGTTCTTTGTAGATTTTGGATATTAGCTCTCTGTCAGATGTGGGGTTGGTGAAGATTTTCTCCCAGTCTGTAGGCTGCCATTTTGTTCAAATGACAGTGTCTTTTGCCTTACAGAAGCTTTTCAGTTTCATGAGGTCCCATTTATTGATTGTTGGTCTTAGGTCCTGAGCTGTTGGTGTTCTGTTGAGGAAGCTGCCACCTGTGCCAATGAGTTCAAGGGTTTTTCCCACTTTTTCTTTTGGTAGATTTAGTGTGTCCGCCTTATGTTAAGGTCTTTGATCCACTTGGACTATTATATTATTGTTCTCACTATCCTGTTTTCATGGTGAATGTCACAATCAGACCAGGGTAT
The DNA here is from genome assembly GCA_907164525.1 of Lophiomys imhausi. Taxonomy (NCBI): domain Eukaryota; kingdom Metazoa; phylum Chordata; class Mammalia; order Rodentia; family Muridae; genus Lophiomys; species Lophiomys imhausi. The sequence goes on along the minus strand of CAJQZJ010033282.1, from coordinate 820,423 downwards.
TCCTCTTCAGGGTGAAAGTTCTGAGCACAGGTCTTCAAGATGTTGCTCCTATTAGTTGGACCTAGTTTCAAGAGAAAAATGTGTTTCCCACCCATGTGATTGTAAATTATTCTCTGCATTTCACAGTAAGATCTAAGATCTACAGCAGATCCAAAATTCCAGCCACATTTTCTCAGGTGTAGTTTGCCTTCTTAACATTGTCAGAAGCAGGAACATTCACAGAATCCAGCCTGCCTCAATTTACACAAGGAAGGGTTCTCTAGCTTTTTTTTTTTTTTCTTAGATTAAAAGGTACAGTAAAGGGGGATCCAAGATGGTGGCGGCCGACGCGGACGTATTTTGATTTCGGGGTCAACAGTCACAAGGTGGCAAGTGTTCCAGGACACTGTACAAAGGGCACAACCCCTTCTAAATCTCACCCAGCTACACAGGGACCACAGAAGATGCCTAGGCAGGACGCCCCTTCCAACTCTCGGACATGCTAGGAAGCCTCTGGACACGGGAATCGGGATAACCCATCCCCCAAAAAGAAGAGACCCCCAGTAAGTTCAAACCTAATACCCAGCTGACAGATTCAGAAACCACGCAGAGATAATCCCCAACCTGCTGGGCACTCCCAGGTCTCACACAGACAATCCAATTATCTGGCAAAAGGTTGCGACCCTTGGAAGTGAGCGGAGATCACAGATCGCAGTCTGTGACGTCACTGGCCAGTTTCCAAGCCCCAGGAGTGGCAAGACTACTGGAGCTGAACTGCAGATTTACCCGCTACAGGAACCAACCCCAGGCAAACTGCGAGATATTTGAAACTGTCGTATATCGGACTTATGTATTAGTATGGGCACTTCCGGCGGGGAACCAGAGCTTACTTGTTTACAGCTCTGCCACCTGGATTAATTAGGTCTCCATCTGGGAGGAGGGGCTGAATGACTCAGCTTATAGGGGTGGAGTAAGGCAACTCTACTCCTACACCACAGTGCCCCCTTTGGACCCAAGTCCAGAAGACAGCAAAAAAATTCCACATGGCCAGAAGCCCCAGACAAAAAAAAAAAAAAAAAAAAAAAGAGCGAAATGTCTCCAACAAAAGACAGCAACACTATTCCTTCCAGCCCGAACCACCTCACCACAACTGAAAAACATGAAAATGATGACAATTCTACATTATGGAAAGTGATACAGTCCCTTCAAGAAGAACTTAAAACTATGAAGGAATACAAAGAAGCCACAATTTTACAAGTCAAAACAATGAATAACATCATTAAAGAGCTCCAAGCCTAGGTGACACAGCTTGAAGAGGAAAAGGATAAAGAATGAAAGATCTCCAGATAAAAACAAGCAAACTGGAGAAGGAAATGTACAAAACAAACACTACCATTCAAGATATGAAAATAGAAATGGAAACAATAAAGAAAACACAGTCAGAGTTAAAAGAGGAAATGGAGAATCAAGAGAAGAGAACAGGAACTACCGATGTGAGTATGAAAAATAGGATGCAAGAGATGGAAGACAGGATCTCAGGCATGGAAGATTCGATGGAAGAAATCAGTACAACATACAAAGAAAATGAGAAGGCTCAAAAATCTCTCACACACAACATCCAACAAATCAAGGACTCAATGAAAAGACAGAACCTAAGAATTATAGGCATAGAGGAAAGAGAAGACTCCCGACTCCAAGGTCCAGGAAATATCTTCAACAAAATCATAGAAGAAAACTTCCCAAACCTAAAGAAAGAGATGCCAGTAAAAATCCAAGAGACTTACAGAACACCAAACAGATTAGATTAGAAAAGAAACTCTTCTCACCACATAATAATAGAAACTCAATGTAGAGAACAAAGAAAGGATATTAAAAGCTGTAAGAGAAAAAGG
>CAJQZJ010033282.1:800365-816963 GCA_907164525.1 Lophiomys imhausi | reverse complement strand
GAGGCCCCAGACAAAAAAAAAAAAAAAAAAAAAAAAAAAGAGAGAAATGTCTCCAACAAAAGACAGCAACACTATTCCTTCCAGCCCGAACCACCTCACCACAACTGAAAACCATGAAAATGATGACAATTCTACATTATGGAAAGTGATACAGTCCCTTCAAGAAGAACTTAAAACTATGAAGGAATACAAAGAAGCCACAATTTTACAAGTCAAAACAACGAATAACATCATTAAAGAGTTCCAAGCCTAGGTGACACAGCTTGAACAGGAAAAGGATAAAGAATGAAAGATCTCCAGATAAAAACAAGCAAACTGGAGAAGGAAATGTACAAAACAAACACTACCATTCAAGATATGAAAATAGAAATGGAAACAATAAAGAAAACACAGTCAGAGTTAAAAGAGGAAATGGAGAATCAAGAGAAGAGAACAGGAACTACGGATGTGAGTATGAAAAATAGGATGCAAGAGATGGAAGACAGGATCTCAGGCACAGAAGATTCGATGGAAGAAATCAGTACAACATACAAAGAAAATGAGAAGGCTAAAAAAATCTCTCACACACAACATCCAAGAAATCAAGGACTCAATGAAAAGACAGAACCTAAGAATTATAGGCATAGAGGAAAGAGAAGACTCCCGACTCCAAGGTCCAGGATATATCTTCAACAAAATCATAGAAGAAAACTTCCCAAACCTAAAGAAAGAGATGCCAGTAAAAATCCAAGAGGCTTACAGAACACCAAACAGATTAGATCAGAAAAGAAACTCTTCTCACCACATAATAATAGAAACTCAATGTAGAGAACAAAGAAAGGATATTAAAAGCTGTAAGAGAAAAAGGCCAAGTCACATACAATGGCAGACCCATCAGAATCACACCTGACTTCTCCTCAGAAACTTTAAAAGCTAGAAGGGCCTGGATGGATGTCCTATAAGCCCTGAGAGAACATAGGTGCCCAGCCAGACAACTATACCCAGCAAAACTCTCTATCAACATAGAAGGAGAAAACAAGATATTACATGAAAAAAATCAAATTCAAACAATATCTCCTCACAAACCCAGCCCTACAGAAGATCCTAGAAGGAAAATTCCAACACAGAGAAGATAACTACACCCAAGAAATCAGAGGAAATAGAAACCTCCACAGCAACTAAACAAAAGAGAAACACAAGACAGCCAGCTATACCAAAATAATGGGAAATAATAACAACCCCTGGTCACTAATATCCATCAACATCAATGGACTCAACTCGCCAATAAAAAGACATAGACTTACAGACTGGATCCCTAAACAAGACCCATCTTTTTGCTCTATACAAGAAACACACCTCACTATTGAAGATAAACACTACCTCGGAGAAAAGGGCTGGGAAAAGGTTATCCAAGCAAATGGACCCAGGAAACAAGCTGGAGTAGCCACCCTTATATCAAACAAAATAGACTTCCAATTGAAGTTAATAAAAAAAGACAGAGAAGGGCATTACATACTCATTAAAGGAAATATCCACCAAGAGGTCATCTCAATATTGAACATCTATGCCCCAAATACAAAGGCACCTACATTTATAAAAGAAACACTTCTAAAACTTAAATCGCACATTGATCCAAACACTTTAATAGTGGGAAACTTTAACACCCCACTCACAACTATGGAGACATCATCAAGACAGAAGCCAAACAGAGAAATAATGAGTCTAACAGAGATCATGAACCAAATGGACCTAACAGATATCTACAGAACCTTTCACCCAAACACAAAAGAATACACCTTCTTCTCAGCACCTCACGGAACTTTCTCCAAAATCGACCATATAGTTGGACACAAAGATAGCCTCAACAGATACAAGAAAATTGAAATAACACCTTGTATCTTATCAGACCACCATGGAATAAAGCTGGACTTCAACAGCAAAAGAATCAACAGAAAATCTACACTCACATGGAAATTGAACAACTCTTTACTAGAGGACCACTGGGTCAGGGAAGAAATAAAGAAGGAAATCAAAGACTTCTTAAAATCCAACGAAAATGAAGACACAACATACCCAAACCTATGGGACACAATGAAAGCTGTGCTACGAGGAAAGTTCATAGCACTAAGTGCCTTCAAAAAGAAAATTGTGACAGCTCATATTAGTGAATTAATAGCTAAACTGGGTGAATTGGAAAAAAAAGAAGCAAACACTCCTAAGAGGAGCAGAAGACAGGAGACCATCAAACTTAGGGCTGAAATCAACAACTTAGAAACAAAAAGAACCATACAAAGAATCAATGAAACCAAGAGTTGGTTCTTCGAGAAAATCAACAAAATAGACAGACCCTTAGCCAAATTCACTAAAAGACAGAGGGAGAAAACCCAAATCAACAAAATCAGAAATGAAAAGGGAGAAATAACAACAGACATTGAGGAAATCCAGAGAATATTTGGATCCTACTTTAAAAATCTATACTCCACCAAATAAATTTGAAAAATTAAGTGAAATGGACAATTTTCTTCATAGATTCCACCTACCGAAGCTAAATCAAGATCAGATAAACAGATTAAACAGCCCTATAACCCCTAAGGAAATAGAAACAGTCATTAAAAATCTCCCAACCAAAAAAAGCCCAGGACCAGATGGCTTTAGCACGGAATTATACGGGATCTTCAAAGAGGAGCTAACACCAATACTTTTCAAACTCTTTCACAAAATAGAATCTGAAAGAACATTGCCAAACTCATTCTATGAGGCCACAGTCACCCTGATTCCTAAACCACACAAAGACCCAACAAAGAAAGAGAACTTCAGATCAATCTCCCTCGTGAACATAGATGCAAAAATACTTAATAAAATACGAGCAAACCGAATTCAAGAACACATTAAAAGTATCATACACCATGATCAAGTAAGTTTCATCCCAGGGATGCAGGGATGGTTCAACATACGAAAATCTATCAACGTCATTCACCATATAAACAAGATGAAAGAAAAAAAAACCACATGATAATCTCGCTGGATGCAGAAAAAGCATTTGACAAAATCCAATACCCTTTCATGCTAAAAGTTCAGGAGAGCATGGGCATACAAGGGCTGTACCTAGAAATAATAAAGGCAATATACAGCAGGCCAGTGGCCAACATCAAAATAAATGGAGATAAACTTGAAGCATTTCCTCTAAACTCAGGGACAAGACAAGGATGTCCACTTTCACCATATCTCTTCAATATAGTACTTGAAGTTCTTGCTAGAGCAATAAGACAACTAAAGGACATCAAGGGGGTAAACATGGGAAACGAAGAAGTCAAATTATCCCTATTTGCAGATGATATGATAGTATACATAAGCGACCCCAAAAATTCCACCAGAGAACTCTTACAGCTGATAAACACCTTCATCAAGGTGGCTGGATACAAAATTAATTCAAAAAAATCAGAAGCCCTTCTTTTTACAACAAACAAATGGGCTGAGAAAGAAATAAGGGAAACAACCCCCTTCACAATAGCCACAAACAACATAAAATACCTGGTGGTAACTCTAACCAAGCAAGTAAAGGACTTGTACAAGAACTTCAAGCCCTTGAAGAAAGAAATGGAAGAGGTTTTTAGAAGATGGAAAGATCTCCCATGCTCCTGGATAGGTAGGATCAACATAATAAAAATGGCCATCCTACCAAAAGCAATATAGAGATTCAATGCAATTCCTATCAAAATACCAACACAATTTTTTATATATTTGGAAAGAGCTAGCCTCGATTTCATATGAAACAACAAAAAGCCCAGAATAGCTAAATCAATCCTGTACAATAAAAAAAATCTGGAGGTATTACCATCCCAGATTTCAAGCTGTACTATAGAGCAATAGTTGTAAAACAGTATGGTATTGGTATAGAAACAGACCAGAAGATCAATGGAATCGAATTGAAGATCCAGAAATAGACCCACACACTTATGGCCACCTAATTTTTGACAAAGAAGCCAAAACGTGACAATGGAAGAAGGACAGCATCTTCAACAAATGGTGCTCATCCAACTGGATGTCCATTTGTAAAAGAATGAAGTTAGACCCATACTTATCACCTTGTACAAAACTTAAGTCCAAGTGGATCAAAGACCTTAACATAAGGCCCGTCACACTAAATCTACTAGAAGAAAAAGTGGGAGAAACCCTGGAACTAATTGGCACAGGCGACAACTTCCTGAACAGAACACCAACAGCTCAGGACTTGAGATCAACAATCAGTAAAAGGGACCTCATGAAACTGAAAAGCTTCTGTAAGGCAAAAGACACTGTCATTCAAACAAAATGGCAGCCTACAGACTGGGAGAAAATCGTCACCAACCCCATATCTGACAGAGGGCTAATATCCAAAATCTACAAAGAACTCAAAAAATTAAATGCCAAGAAACCAAATAACCCAATCAAAAAATGGGGGACAGAGCTAAATAGAGAATTCACAAAGGAGGTATCCCTAATGGCTGAGAGACACTTGAAGAAATGCTCAACATCCTTAATCATCAGAGAAATGAAACTCAAGAAGACTCTGAGATTCCATCTCACACCTGTCAGAATGGCTAAGATCAAAAACTCAAATGACAGCACATCTTGGCAAGGGTGTGGATAAAGGGGTACCCTCCTCCATTGCTGGTGGGAATGCAGGCTAGTGCAACCACTATGGAAGTCAGTCTGGCGATATCTTAGAAAACTTGGAATAGCTCTGCCTCAGGACCCAGCCATACCACTTCTGGGTATACACCCAAATGCCTCTTCACAGAATCATAAGGAAGTTTCCTCATCTATGTTTATAGCAGCCTTATTTGTAATAGCTAGAAACTGGAAACAACCCAGATGTCCCTCAACCGAAGAATGGGTTAAAAAACTGTGGTACAACTACACAATGGGATATTATTCAGCTATCAGGAACAATGAAATTATGCAATTTGCAGCCAAATGGATGGAACTAGAAAAGTTCATCCTTAGTGAGCTAACCCAGACTCAGAAGGATGCATATGGCATTTATTCACTTATAGTAGGATTTTAGCTATATAGTAGAAGGTATCGATACTACAACTAACACACCAAAGGGAACTTGGACTTAGACTTCTTATTTTTAATTTCAATTTTTATTTATTTTTTATATATTAGTTATATTTTTTCTATTTTTTAGTCTTTTTTATCTATTGTGTGCTTATTGGTTTGTTTGTTTAGTAGTTCTCTCTGCAGGGCAACGAGACATTTTTCACTGATGGTACTGTTTCGTAGATCCCCAATAAATGAAGAGGCTCTTGGCCCTCATACGACCTCTCAAATGAGATGAGGGACTGTTATATAAGGACACCCCACTCCAGAGAAATGGGATGGAATGGTTACGAGGTAAAGAAAAAATAAATGAAATGTGATGTTTCGGCCTTTTACTACTAATAGTCATGAACTGTTTAGGATAATTAAGAAATGCAAACTAATTGTTATGCAAGCTGGTCATTCTGTTAGGTACTATGACAGCCTATTATAGTTATTTTCTAAGCTAATCAGAAATAAACCTGCTAAGAGACAAGCAACATCTGCTTACCCTAATATAAGAGATAGATAGGGCCTCTTCAAAAACCTCAAGAGATCTGCAGAATATGGCATTCAAAGATGTTTTCATAACTTTAGATTTTTTTATATCAAGACATATCAACTCCTGACAGCACCCCCTATTCTCCTCCAAGTAGAAGATGAGCATTGAAGAATCTCCAGTGGGAGAAGATTGAATTAGTCACAAGCCTATCTCTTGGTAGGAAAAGCCCCTTTCTCCAACTGTAGACAGAATGCTGTCCAAAAAGTACAAAACCTGGAAGCAGGTAAGTCGACAGCCTAGCTCTGCCAAGACAGGGTAGGTAAGTCCTTCATAAACCCTGCTCTACAATCAATGTCTGTCAGAGAAACGGGGCCAAATGACTGAAGATCGATGCTGTAATATATGGAGAGAAAATGGGAACTGTCCAGGCAGCCACCAGTATGTCATTTCTTAGTTTGGGAAGCTGCAGGCCCTGTACTTCCTATAAAATCAGATATATTTATCCCTCTCAGGTCTCTGAGGTGGTTGAAGAGCAGATAGCTAGTGTCTCATAATTAAATTTTGAGTTGTTTAGGAGTCAAGAGAGTGTTATAGATCTAAGAAGATACTTTTAAAATTGTGTTGAAAGTTAGTATGAATGTTGAGTCAGATATAGAACTATAAACTCATGGAGATGTTTAGATAGTAGAATGTTAAAGTCAGGTACCAAATACTTATGGGCTGGTCATTGGGAATGTATGTTAAGCCATATAACCCTCATAACTGTGGCCTAATTACCTCTGTTGTACTGTATTGTGTAGGGGTTAGATAAATTAGATTTAGAAAATATATAGGAATTTCTGATACTGTCTCTTAATTCGGGGCCTGAAGAGCATTATCAGCATGAAGTCAGGACAAACAGGAGACTTAATAGACTGAAAAACAAGGTTGAAGTCAAGAACAACAGGAAAGACTCAATAGACTGAAAAACAAGGTTGAAGTCAGGAAAACAGGAAAGACTTAATGGACTTGAATAAACAAAGTATCTGGCCTGACAATAATGTTTATTATTATAAGAGAAAGAGCCCTTTGTTGGACTGAAAGGGGAAACTGTAGGGGGAAATAAGATATACCTTAAACTTAAAAGAAAAAAAAAAAGGGAAGAGGATGGGGGTTTGAGGGTGGGAGGGTGGGACTGGAGGGGGAATAGGGAGGGGACTGCGATTGAGATGTAACTTGAAGAAATAAAAAATAAAAGGAAAAAAAAGTACAGTAAAATCCTTCATTTTATAATTATTGGACTGATAATGTCATCAACTAATTAAACAAATAACTAGAATAGAGAATCATGAAACTGGTGTATGAATGTGCCCTAACATTTTGACTTGTGGACATGCAAACGTTTGATTGTAGAACTAAGATTGAGAATTACTCCATTGCTAAGGACTGTTTTCTTTTTTTTTTTTAATAAATCCTACTCTATTGTTAAAGACTCTACTTTTTGTATAAATCCTAGTCCATTGCTAAGGACTCTACTTTTTTTTTATAAATTCAATAAACTGTTGTCAATGTCCAATACTCTTATAAAGAGATAAATGTAAAGACTACCCATGAAGTAATTTAAATGTGGATTCCTGCACAGTTTTACAGTTTTAAAAAATATTTAGTGTACTTACTTCAACTTACTTTTACTCAATTCCATACCATTTCTCTTGGTTTATTTAGGTAAAAATTTACTTATTAAACTCATTTTACACTAGATTGTAGAAAAATTACTGTTATTAAATACAAAAATACCATACTATATTATTAAATGAAACAATAAGAAATGAGAGAAACATGCTAGATATAAAATACAACCAACTCTCTGTAGGTGATTGAAATTGTCAGATATAGCCATGCTGGATGATGATTATTATGTTTCTTAATGGAAACTAAAAGTTTATGTTAATCATAGGAGTTAGCTAAATCAAAATATTTATTTTGTATTGGTTTTAAATTGATATTCTTTATACCTATAAATTAGTTGATAGTCATCTTTACTGGAGTGTAGTTTTTGCTTTGTTTTGTTTTATTTTGTTTTCTGAGACAGGGTTTCTCTATGTATCTGTGGCTGTCCTGGACTCACTCTCTAGACCAGGCTGGCCTCAGACACACAGAGATCCACCTGCCTCTGCTTCCCGAGTGCTGGGATTAAAGGCATGCGCCACCACACCCGGCTATAATCATCTTTACAAACAGTCTTTAGTCTCTACTTGTAAAGTTTTTATTTTGACCCTATTCAGAATATTTTTATTTCTTTAAAGAGAAGGATGGGAACATGAAGCCTGGCAGGAAGACTGAAAAGGCTTTACATGAAGAGGGAAGGAAGAACGCAAAGGAATAAAAGACAGAAAAAGTTATTAATTTTGAGCTGATGATTATGAATCATAACTAAAGTAAATATCGCACTCTGGCTTTTCCTGTATTTCCCATTCAACAGTGATTATGATTAAGGATAAGGGAAAAAAGTATAGAAGAAGGAAAAGGAAAGGTGAAAGAGAAAGAAAGTTTTTTAAAGTTATTAGTTTGAGCTATTATGTATCATAATCAAAAGAAGTATCATACTCTTTGGTTGTACTTTTAGTTTCCATTCAAAAGTGAGTGTGGAGTTCACATAATTTAGAAAATATACTAATGGCAGTAGTTGGCAAAATAAAATTATAAAATAAAGTTTACATGGACCTTAGATACAAGAAATGTGAAATGTTTCTTTACATGTTTTCACATTAAAAGTCATTCGATTTTAGGAAAGGTAGGAAGAAATTTTAGACTTGTTTATGGCTTAATTAAAAAGAAAAGCAGAATTATCTCTGAGGAGATGGGATTGGTGCTACTGGACCCTCCATTCTAAGTGGATGAACACAGCTACTTAGGCCTGGCCCATTGAAAACCACTTGCGCACACAGATGATAATGAACACATCAGCCATCAGCACCGAAAGAAAGGAGCATGCATCGTATAAACTAGAAATATACTAAGTTATCTGCAGCTAAAAATATAAGAACTAAACAATAGTGTTATCTAATCCCTCCTCACTCTTTCTCTGTCTTTGATGGTCTCACTCACTGTCACCTTGGCTGACTTGGAGTTCATGAACTCAACAGGATGACCTCAAACTCAGGGAGATCCTTTTGACTCTGCATCTGAATGTTTGATTCAAAGGTGTGCACCACCACACCTGGCCCGAAAATACCGTTTAAAGGAGCCCACTTTTCAGTATCTGTTCGAAGACTGAAAAATTTCCTCCTGTTTCTTACGAGAACCTGGTGTTCTGACAGCTAAAAAGTGTACTCTCTGAGCTCTGGTAAGGTAGTCACTCTGAAAGGAATGAACAATGACTGTAGCTAAAATGCCAACTGAATTAGTGCAACCAAGGATTTTTAGGAATGGTTTTCTCCTAGCAATGATTCTGTGACCAGACTTAATAAATATATATCTTATCTGTAAGACTATTAAACCTGTTAAATTGTTCTATACTTTATATTCAATTTAATCATTCCTTCATAGTGTGATTTAAAATAGAAAACAGGCTAATAAAAATCAAAGTTACTTTCATTAGAACATTTTCATGAAAGCAATTTTGATGCAATTATCTATATAAAAACATTTTATTTTCGAGTATAGTTAGTTAAATTTGTTTTCTAAATTTATTCCCCAAAGTATATATGTAATCTTCATTATTTCCATATTTGACTTTACCAGTATGAAAACTACATAAGTACCACCAGTGAAAGTGAAATAAAAAAGAGTAATAACCCACACAACACAGACTAATTTTCATTGTAAAGAGAAAAGCATCAGTTGATAAAATCTATTCAACAAAATGGTGTATTAATTAAAAGCAAAACAATTTTCAACTTTTCGTTAAAGAAAATCAATAAAATCATTGCACTTCCTTGCTATTTTTGCACTACCTAAATTATAATTCCTGTTTTGAAATAAAAAGCTTGGTTGGGTCTTGTTAAATTTCTGGAAAAGAGAAAAGAAAATTACAAAAAAGCCAAGACAAACAAAAGATTAAATGTTTATCTTCAAAGCAAATTTCTGTCACTGATACACAACTAATACCTATAAGGATACCTATAATGATAGGCTTAATTTTTAGAAAATTAATATTTTTTGCAAAGTCCAAATTATGTATTATTTTTCAGATGAGCAAAAATATAATTTTCTTCCTTATTTTCTTGGGCTTTGGTCTAGTACACTCATGTAGTGTTAATCAGAATCACATCTATCAACTCGTTAGGGCACATATACCAAAGTCTCTTCTAACATTACAAAAACTGTTACTAATTTATTATTATTATTATTATTATTATTATTATTATTAATTGTGTGTTAATACTGATAATCCTGGCCTTAACATTGGTGAATATTTGTAAATCTAAATTAAACTCTCATAACTGTTTAAGTATATTTTAAATTCTTTTAAAATTATAATTATTTCATAGGTCATTTCTCAACTAATGTTTTGCAGATCACAAACTTTAGTCTCAGGAACTAACTGAAACCTTTTGGTTTTACACTTAATTCATAGTTTTTTCTCTGGCCAAAGTGAATAATTCACAAACGTCTAGAAAATGTCATTTCATAATAATGTTTCGAAAAACACACTGGGGACACACAGGTACTTTGTAAAACAACAGAGTTGATTGAAAGAGATGCCATTTCTCTCTATACCAATAGTGATATGATTCAGCTGTTTTATATAACTAGATATTTTATGTGTTTGCTTATGGCATGGGAATCCCTTTGTATCTCAAGCTAGCCTTGAATTCTTGATTCCCCTGCTTAACTTCCCAAATTTATATTTTTCTACCTGCCCATAATTATAAGATTATTATTTGTAACAAAACATACAAATACAGGTAAAATTCAACACTAAGAAGTACTAAATACATATCATGATTAAGTCAGGTGAACGATTGATACCAAGGTAGAACCTAGAAATCCAATGAGGGAAAGCTTTAGGTGATACACAAAATCTGCATATATTAAACTTGCTTTCAAGGTCATTTGCCTTTCGATTCAAAATAGACTCTCCTTTTCTGAAGATAAGAAGATGATTAGCACTAAATAATTAACTGGAATACAGATTATACTGGCAGGGAACATAAAGTAATGTGGGTATAAGGCACAGGCTACCACAGGCAGGCAGGTGCTTTGGCCTTTTTCTTTTTTTCTTTTTTTCTTTTTACAATGAGCATTATCACTGTTACCACTGCAACCTCAGCGAAACCAGTCAGAATGATTAAGATTATGGTGGCACGCCAACACAAACCTGCTTCATTATACAAAAGAAAGGGAAGGAAGGAATCAGTCTATCCCAGTTCTTGTTTCAAATATAGTCAAACGAGATATAGTCAAAAGAAAAACTAGCAGCAGTTTTACGATTATGGGTCCACATTCCAGGTTGAATACCTTAAACAACTGGGCTGCAACAAGGATGAATGTTTGCATCCATAAGTTAAACAAGTAAATAAGTAGGAGGCACAACTGTTCTTTTAAACTACAGAAATAGATTGTGTATATATGGTCATACAGTGAAGAAATGCTCAGTATTCCTTGATGAAGTTTTCTTAGGTACCAAAAGAGAACAACAGTTTAATGTGATGTTTTATTCAGATAAAACTAAGCAATAGTTGCCTCTTCATTTAATAAAGGTATGTATAGACTTCATTCACAGTGGAAGTGCTAATATTTCATCTCTCATTTGTTAAATATTTTAAAAGAGTTAGTTGACATTTTGAATAAATATATAAAGCATAATTATAATTTTAAGAACAAACATATTTATCTAATATGTACTACTCATCTTAAGTGAGCTGGTGACTTCTGCAAGAGATATCACTCTTTAAGCATTTGGAACATTAGTACTTAACTTACTTATCAATATAAGTCTGGTAGTTTATAGATTCAGCTACATGTTAGGGAATCTTAAAGGTCCCAGAAGGTCCAAGATGCAACAGATACAATTAGTACTGTGGAGCAAGAGAAATGGCTTGGCAGTTAAGAGTGCATAGCTACTCTTGCAGAGACACAGTTCCCGATACCCATAGTGGGGTGGCTCATGGTACTCTGTAAGTCTGGTTCCTAGGGGTCTCACAGCCTCTTCCACAGGTCCCTCCACCTTTCTCTCTCTCTTTCTCTCTCTCTCTCACTCACTCTCTCTCTCTCTCTCACATATCTAATGAAAAGGGGGTGGTACTGGTATCTTAAAAATAACTTTATGTGATTCATAAAGAGCCTTGGAAATGACTACTTTCTGAGTTTAATTAATGGAAAGACTTTCTATTTTTTACTTATAATTGTGGCTCTGAAGCTTGTAATATTTTGCTTGATAAACTCAATAAATATGGGAAGTGTGAATAAAAGATCTACACAAATAATTAATTTGACAAAGTATAAATTTATGTTGAGCAACTGAGCATATTTCATAGGTTGAACATTTTCCAATCACTAGATATTTCTACATAAAATATCCCAAAAGATCTTTCTTCACAAATCTATCAATCAAGTAATCATCACCATAATGATCATCCTCCTCATCACAAACATCATCATCATCTCTATAAGAAAGAGACAGACAGATAAATTGATGATATAGATAAGTTGATAGATATAAACATAGAATTATATAGATGACAGATGGTATATACAAAGATGATAGATGATAGATAGATAGATAGATTGATAGATCGATGGATGGATGGATGGATGGATGGACGATGGATAGATGATATATATATATATAGATAGATAGATAGATAGATAGATAGATAGATAGATAGATAGATAGATAGACAGATGATAGCTAGAACAGTGTTCTTCCAACTAATCTACTACCCATGTAGACTTCTAAAGCAGAGCTGATTTAGTGATAAAGGGGCACATAGAAGTGATAGCCCTCCTATTGACTTTTGAATGCTGTCTTCATTCTTATTAATTTTTACATGACTCAGTGGGAAATTGAAAACGATTTAAGGAATATTATAAGGCTAATGCTAATTTAAATGAAAACTGAAAGCTATCCTTAATTTTGATGCTAAAACTTACATGTTAGTGTACACCAATGTTAAAACTTTCCAGTACACAAACATGGTTCTTAGAGTTGCCTCATTCCTTTTTATTGCTGGAATTACAACAAGAAGTAACAGTTTTGGAAACAAAATTTAAGCAGTGTAAGAAACAAGCATTAGAATGGAAAATGCCTATATAATACTACAAAGAAAATTTACTGAGGGACAGCAAGGTGGCTCCTTGCTGAGACTATAATCTCAGTGAAGGTCTGCTGACATTGAGCTGACCTCTGGCCCTGTCTGTAGAGGACTGTCTTAAACAGGGTGTCTAAATGATATGAGAAGACCCACTCCTGCATAGGCAGTGCCATTCCCTTGCTGAGGTAGCCTTAAATTGCATAAGTGCAATCTCTCCTCTGCAAAACCAACAAGAGCAATTATCTGATGAGCCATCTCTCCAGCCACACAATCCTCTTAAAACACAATAAATAAAATGCAATGTTTGTCAGTCTTAAGCTCACTTATTGAAATGTAAATTTTCAATGCTGGAAGAATTAAAAATTTCTGTTAATTACTTAGGAATCTATCTTTTACAATTATTTCTTCTTTCAACCTGGTGAAAGTTGATTTCCAATCTGGACTCACTAACTGCTCATTAAGGGAGAGAGATGTCTTCTCTTACTACATCTTTATGGTGGTACCCCTGCCTGTTATTCTCCTTCCAAATTTTGGGTTATTCTGTGAGATTCTTCTAACACTTCTACCTTAGTGGATAAATGAATCAGAAGCTGAAAGCACATGGGAAAACACCAGGCATGTCTTCCTGGCTTCCAGTTCTCTGGCTGGACTCTCAGTCAGAATTTTACTCTGTAATGTATATTCATTACCATAATCTGAATCTCTAAAAAAGACCACATTCTCAATGAATTCTTCTTTTAATTTTAATCTCAAGATCTCACAAAACAATTTAAAATTAAATGTTTCTTATTACTAGTAATTCTTCTAATTGGTCAGTAGTCAGCTGCAGAAAGTCCTTGCCAGTAGCTTGTTTCTATTTTTCCAATTCTGCCTGCTTCCTTTCTCTAGCCTCTGGGTTTTGATAACTGTGTTTGTTACTACCATTATTTGTTGTTTTACTCAACCTAAAGTCTCAGAGTTGCTCTGAGGGCTTGGGCATAGAGAAATCCAGCTTCACACCGCGGATCTGCCATTTTCCTAAGAGGCCTAGAAGATCAGAGCTATTCAGATGATAACCCACTTAGGGTGGCACACCCTATCCTTGAAAGGAGTGGGGTTGGTCCAAATATCTTGGTCAGCACTCTGATTGCTGCCCCAGCACTGTCTGGCACAGATCTGCAGGCTCATATCTAGACTGGGGACAGGATGGCCTCTGCAGACTCTCTCTGCTATGCATTGTTCACACCCTGCTGACCCTGCTGCCAACTACTCTCGGCCATTTCCTCATAAGAAAGGCAAATGGACATTGGATTGGAGGGGAGGGAAACACAATTAAGGATCTGAGATGCCAGGATGGAGTGAATCATGCCTGATGATACTTGGGTCAGTTGGATTTTATGATAAATTACCAAATTAGACAATGAATACTAAGCTTCCTTGCAAATTGTTATGTTTTACTCAGTTGCCAAAAGAATGTTTAAAATGGAAAGAAATAGATGAGGATAAATAAAGGTATCCTAATCAGTCAAAACTATAATCTGAGGTAAAAGGATAATATGGTAGAAATCAATGGCAATGAACTCAGGTGTTTAAAAGAAAAAGTAGGAAATTGAAATATATAGGAAATTAAAGACAGCATGACCAAAACACTGTGATGGATGCAAAAACTTCAAGCTACCATGTGTTGTGCATACACCCATAATCATTGGTTTATAAGCTGAGGCAAGAAAATCACAAATTCGAGACTGGGTTCATTTACACAGTAAGCTCCCAACCCCATCCACAAAAAGTTGCCTTATTGGAAAGAGAAGAGAAAAATGAAAAATACCCCATACACAATTGAACTACTTAGAGAAGAGCTGTGGAAAATTTTCTGACATGATTCTGAAGGAATATATATATATATACATATATATATAAGGAATATATATATATGTATATATATAATGTTAGGGAAATGTAGGTACTCTCCAGTTCCATTTCTAACCAAGTATATACAGCAACTTACTACTACTTGTAACTCCAACTACAGGATATTCAACACATGTAATCTTTGCAAATATGAACACTTATGCACATAGCACACACACACACACTCAAACACACAGAGAGACAGAGAGAGCTAGAGAGTGAATAAAAAGTAATCCTTAAATCACTTCTAAAGCAAATCAATAAAGGAAATAAATACTACAAATAGGAAGACTGGCCAAATTAAAAGTCATAGTTGCTTTGGAGGAAGAAATAAACTTGCTAAAATCAATATTTAAGCCTCCATGTATTCTTTTTTTTTTGGTTTTTCGAGACAGGGTTTCTCTGTATAACAGCTCTGGCTGTCCTGGACTCGCTTTTGTAGACCAGGCTGGCCTTGAACTCACAGAGATCCGCCTGCCTCTGCCTCCCAAGTGCTGGGATTAAAGGCGTGCGCCACCACCGCCCGGCTTCCATGTATTCTTCATACACCTAAACAGTCTAATAAAAAGCTATTCATATCCAATGTAAAGTGGACCTCCCCTATCGTTCCCTCATAAACCTTTTTTTTGTGAAATTATCACATATGTAATTTTGTTTGTATGATTATTGTCATTCTGTACAATTAACAATCACCTAATGTGACAGGTAAAAGACCCATCTCCCCTGCAGTAAATGATGACACCAAACTTCCAACTTCCATTTTGATAATCTATGTTTTTAGTAGGATGACCTTTTATAATCAAAACCCAAGAAGAAAAAGTTTCTGCATGTAATGTTACTGACCCTTCTGCCTTGTGCACAGTTAAAAATGCATGAGGAAAACCTAGGGAGTTGTTTAAGCCCTTCCCTCTCCAGCATCAATGCAAATGAAATTTGAGGAACATATCCAGGGGAAAAAGGCATAGGCCCATATGAATACCCTATGTAGGCCTGCCTACATGGGTTCTGTGTCTGAGTTAGAACAGTTCTTGCTTTGAGAATTTCATGACAGCACTGTATTTACACTATTTCTCCTTCCCTTTCATTCCTCCAACTGTGCCCCCTATTCCTTCCCAAATTTCTGGCCTCCCATTCTTTAATTATTGCTGATATATATTTATAAATACAACTTGTAGCTCTTCATCTACGGGTAGGGCCTTAAAAGATTTCCCCTATCCATGTTGGCATGTCAATTGCTGTTCGCATTTCTCAGCCTTTTTTTTTTTTTTTTTTAGGTGACACTGTTTTTGAGATTTCACAGTTGTAGATTCCCTGTCCTGTATAGAATACATAGTTTGTCAGCAGATATCATGGTTCTCTAGCTCACACAATCTTTCTACCCTCAACTCTCCTCTTCAATGTTTAATGTTGCAGGAATAGGAGTTCTGTAATAGATGTATTAATTTGGGCTAGCATCTTATGGTTAGTTACTCTGCCTTTTGATCACTGTGGCTTTCTGTAATAGTCTCTCCTATAAAAAGATATTTCTTTGATAAGGGTTGAGAGAGTGACTTACACTTCTCTGTGGGTATAAGTATTTAGAATGTGGTGAGAAATTACACTGATTTAAGGAAGTAGCAGTAGTAAATTCTCCACTATGGTCCTTGGCCTCTTCAGTCATGGATTGAACCATCTTAAGGCATATTGTTGTGGTGTGTTTGAGTGAGCTAAGAATTAAGGAATCCTTTCCCCACAATGCTGGCTTTAGACTGGAAGGAACTCCATTTCTTAAGTACAGAGAAAGTGAAATATGTTGCAGAAGAAAACAAAGACTATTGAAAGTGCCTTCTGTTCATAGTATAGCTATGGGAGGGAGTTTGATCAGGTGTTCCTATCCTCTGTGTGTGTGTGTGTGTGTGTGTGTGTGTGTGTGTGTGTGTGTGTGT